>JAGDQP010011739.1:35261-52218 GCA_022664845.1 Lepisma saccharinum
TATATATATATATATATATATATATGCATATCAAGTTATTATTTACTACTGTCATGGGCGTTGTCATTATTATTATATTATTCCACACAGGCACCTACGTACTTTGTAGGAATGATCTTAATCAACTGACAATTTATATTTACACACTATTAACCAATTTAGCTTTCTCTTTTAGTCTGTCTCAAACATACGCACAAACATAAATACATAGGCACAAACACGAGCGTGATAACAGTTCGTATGAGTAACGTCGAAAGAGGAAATAAGTGTCAGCCGACCGGAAGTTGACGATGGATTTTACTAATAAAACAAACGTTCGTTGAAATTAAAGTATTCTATTTATTGTTTACTGTTCAGCAATACATCCTAAAAAATGGCGACACAAAGTAAATACGTCTGAGATATCGAACAGGGACAAACGAATGGCCGTTTCTTGCTAGGAAGTATTCCCATTTATGTCTATTTCCACCTGGTTTTTATTTTAGGGAATATCTGGGTACTCTATTTATAGTTTGGAGAATCAATTGTGTTACCATTGTTTCTTTCTTAATTATAAATTGAACTTCTAACCAATTTTGGATAGAACAGGTCTCTAGTCTTTGACGGTTTTTCATTTATAATAATATGCAGCAACAGTTATTTTTAATATTGTTGGAAATACCCAGCTCCAGAGCTTTCTTTCGCAAGCTGTAGGCAGTAAACAGCGTAGAAACGATTTGTTCATCCTTGATTTATGTAAGAAATCTCGTGATGTGCGTTCATCAGTTATATATACGTATGTGTGTGTATGTGTTTGTTCAAATTTATTTAAAGATTAATAGACGAAAAAAATAAATTTTGGTTATTGTTCATTTGTGGAAAGAAAATTTATGACAATCATAAAAATATGATTGATAAACTATACGGTTGAAAAATACTATATGGATACTACATATTCTGCATGTGGAAAAATGTATATTTGCAGAAGGAACATGGTTTAAACAGTTGTTTTGAAGTGTTGTATGTGATAGATATACCTAATTGAGATTTTGATAAAGCCAAACAAGTATTTTACCAAAAATAATAAACTGGATTAAGGGACAACTTTATGAATACAATTATACAATTAGTTTTTGAATATAACAACATTGTTTCATGAAACGAATCCCTGACAAAGAATAGTTGAAAGTTAAACTCTTAAATATTATTGTTCTTTTAACTCCTATCAAATAATAAATTAGACATCCAACTAATGCTACGCGAAATCTATCATTAGCAGTGGGAATAATAATAATCAGAGCTTTGCAAACTTTGGAAAAACAAATTTGATAGATCCTGAAGAAATTTCAAAATTATCCCCTGAAATCCTTCTAAAATAGTATGAAGATTTGTTTATATTCCAGGAATTTCAGCGGCTTGAAGGGTTTAAGATTCTTAAGTGAATCTAGATTTCCTTGGAGTAACTAATAAATGGTTTACGTAATATAGAAGATTGCGGGTTTCAATGTCGCTGGCAAAATTCTATTGTATAAATAAAAATTGATTTGTAAATATGAACTCAGTAGTAATAGGTCATTGATTCGCATTTTGGTCTCGGATCTATATATACAGCATAAGGTCTAACGAATCCAAAGTATTCTTAATATTAGTTATACTGCTTGAAATTATTCAAAAGGGGCATAACGTAGAGTATCAACGGAAGATTGGAAATCATATTTTTTTAAACTAATGTACTATCCAAAACTTCCTACAAGTTGAAAACAAACTTTATGTAGGCTATATGAAGAATGAACGGAATTAATACCTGAATTTGCATATACTTACATAGACAGACGATTCAGAATTCTCCAAATGCTCTTCACAATATACAAATGTAGTTTCAGATGCATGCTCCTGTTTTATCCCGCAATTATCTGCTGACCACTCGCTTTTAACTTCAAGCTTAGTGGCATCGACTAATGACATTTCTGCCGACACAATTGTTTCTTCGCACGGTAATGGATCTACATTATCTTCGATCTTTGCACCAATTGAACTGCATATCTGTTTGAAAAATACAAAGTAGTCTAAAATAAACATTTGTTACTTTTAGAAACCGCATCAAGGGATAAACATGTAGAATCCGCTCACTCTCAGATTATTAGCTTCAGACGCCAGCTGCAGAGATTAGACTAAAATAATATATTTTTTTTTTAAGATTTGTCACACCATTCAATATTTTATATGTGAAAAACGCTGTTAAATCTTATATCTATGATCTCACTCTGCTAACGTTAATAATCTCTCAAATTATTTTATCAGCATACTTGTATGTTTACGAATGTTCAGCGAAAGTTAGTAGTTAATACGTGCAAGTTATCACTCAATACTAAAATGGGTGTCGTTATTGCAAACCAATAATTTGAAAATATGTTAATAAGGCTTTTTATGTATCTATAAAAGTTCTCAGTAATATTTTGACAAAATAACTTATGTATCTTTAAAAATTAAAAGTATTTTTAACGTCATTTTTAAATTTGGGAATAGTTTTTATGGTCCTTATGTGTTTAGGCAAAGTATTATAATTTTTTGACGAATTTAATTTAACACTTTTTGTACCGTAAGTAGAAGTTTTAATGTTATCAATGCTGATTTGCTATATTTGTCTGGTCCTATATCCACGCACTTCGTTACGTTTTATAAATACTGTGCAAATTTCCACCCACAGCTTTATGAACGTAGATACATGAATGAGGTTTAAGCAATACTTCCAGCGGAAAAAACATTTGTTTCATAAAACAAACTCTTACTGGGATGATACAACTGATAACCAAACGTTGTTATAATAACTTTTTCTGTAACAAAATAAGTTTGTAAACCTTGTTTTTTGTGTGACCCTAGATTGTACATAAGTATATCAGATGACTTTGTATAAATGCGTTATAAATCTTTTTTTTACACTGAACGATAAAACGTTCTTGAAAAGATGCATTATTCCAACAATAGGGACTACTTTTTTCTAAAAAAAATGTAATATGCGATTCCCAAGAAAGATGTTGATCAATTTTCAAACCTAAATGTTATACATTCCACTCTTTCCACATTAATGCTTTTTCTATCAATATGCAGCCACGTTCACTTAGATATGATTTTAATAAACTAACAATTCATATTTACAGATTATATATCTACTCATCTATAACTCACTCACCCCATCCCAAAGCACTGTGTATTATTTCGAACTGTTTACAATTGCAAGATTTCATTTCTAGGTCAGCAGTTAACCTACCAAGTAGCTTTTGAAACTACAGATATGTAAAAAAAATGTGTGCTCCGAAAGTTATTCAAATCTTTAAGTTCGCTTCATAAAACATAAAATCAACCCATGTTTCTATTTAAAATTGTGAATTTGCTCTCCCCCACGCTGATGTATTCCCAAAACTACTCTATCAGAAGACTCACCATATGGTTTTGGACGTTTCATTTGATATTAATATTTTATTATTCAGTTTCAAGTACAACCCTATATAAACGCGAAAACGTGTAATATGACTTTCGGCATGAGTTAAATTTAAAGTTGAAATAACCGTCAAGTGAGATGTTGATATAATTTACTTGTTGGTGTTTGTGATTTAAAGAATGAAAAAAGCTGAAATTTTCGAGAAAAAAAGCAGGCAAACAACCGCGGCTTTATGACGAAATTGATTGTCTAACATTTTCTTCACAAGAGCAGATATTTTGCCAGTTTCACTATATTCACTTAATGGTTTACAGAAGCTTCAGGTATTTCACGGCAATTAGAGGTTTCTAACGATTCGTAGATTCATAGCAAAAATTAGTCAAACTCACCCATTATGCTTTTTGGCCTCTCTGCACTGGATTCTGGTTCAATGGACTAGCGTAAATAAAGGTTGAATAGGCCTATATAGCAAAGATTTGGTTGGCCTTGCATTGCACATTAATAATAAAGTGATAGTAATCTATTTTGTAATAGAAAAGCGAAATGAATATATTTGATTTTCCGGTACACCCAGGCAAAGAATAGAATGGCAGAATCAAGCAAAGAGACTATCGCTTGATACCCAAAACATATTCCCTTATTATAATACACTTAATTAAATCATTCGAACAAATTTCAATTATACATTTTAATATTGAATAGCAGCTTTTTAATATTGAGAGAAGAAATAAAAGAAGTTGCAAAAGCGCGACTCGTGTTTCTGTAACACCCAATTCTTTGGAATCTATTTAAGCTAACAATCGTGTATATATATATACACGATTGCATTTAATCGTCCCATCGCAACGCAATTCAATATATGATCTTTACTCCAAGCCAGAATCGATTGAATACACACTTAAGGAATACAATTTTCTTTCAGCGAGCCCTAATACACATTTTATTATTCAAAATGTTTATTTGTACCAAAATTTGGCATTTTAACGATTTATTAATGATTAATCATGATCAGGTGTCGCGAAATGACGAAAAAAAGAGCAGCACGAAAAGTTGATTTTTTTTTTAATCAGGCGCTCATTTTTTTTTCTGTAAATCAGTAGCTGGGTTATGGAAAGAAAACTGTTCAATCCTGGAGTTGACGCACAATGCACAAATACACATTGAAGATGGAGCAGTTAGTCTTGACCTATTGAAAACAAAACTTTCCCAAAAATATGGAACGTCTGACAATATTTTTCAATAAAAGCTCTGGACATGGTTCTCATAAACGACTGGCCATCAAATTAACTCCGTTAAGCACTTACCTCAACAAAAGTGTCCGCCACTTCCACCTTCTCGTCTTTCACTTCTTTCAACTCTTTCGAGACCGCGCAGCTGGCAAATATTGTGTTGTCACTAAATTTCATATTTCTTATTTACTTCGATAATACAAATGAAGTACACCACATCTAATGCGAATCCACGTCTCTGAAACAAACAAAAAAAAAAAACGTGTTGAATTACTAATGAATTGAAAGAATGAATAACTATTAAAAAGCAACAGCAGTAAATAAGAGAATATAGCAGCCCCACATTTGACAAATAAGTACCGTAAGGTAGAGGTAGAAATTTATTAAATCTACCGTTTTCAGCAAAGCGTCACAAGGTGACAAAAACGTAATAGAATTGCTCATTGGTCAATTGCACTTGACGTTAACCAGAGACGTGAACTAGGGCACCGACCACGCCCACTTCGCGAAAATTACCGAAGCTTGCCGAGTGAGTAGTCGTCGAAGCCGAGGAGAGGGAGTGGGGAGAGCGCACACACTCCTTGCGTCGGAGTGGATTTTTTTTTAAAATGTTATTTAAATGAAGCAGAATCCTATATCCTAAGATATTTAATTATACAGTATTTTGATAATACATTTGAAATGAACCAAGACTGAATACCACCGGCATTTTTTTAACCTCTTAGGCATGAAGAAACTGCTGTCTTCGTTTTTATTTTTCTTGGTTAACTGCTTGGCGGGCTGAGGGCTCATTTTCCTATATTCTAGCGGGAGAACAGTCATTCGTTGTGTTGTTTGTTTTATGTTTTAGTGGAGTTTTATTTTCTGTTGGTATTTAGTAGAGCCGTGTTTTTGTGTTTGTATTTATAGTGGGTTGATGTATGAGTAAAGTCGATCCAAATGAACGAAATTAAACAGCATGTATGTTCAGAGTGTGGTAAGAACTATGACCATAACAAATCACTTAGGCGTCGTTTCGAAAGCACATCCGAATAAATTAAACGAAATCGCGCCTCCTTTAAAGATCCAGAAATCATTTGCTTATCGATGCCCAAATTGGGATAAACAATTCAATCACCTTGAAAATTTCACATATCACGAACGCAAGTTTCATGCAGAACAACCAATTAAGAAAAATCACCTTAAATGTGTTCTATGCACTTTTGAAACAGACGGGGAGAAAAAAATTGCACGAATATTTTGTGTTACTGATATAATTCATGCACTGTAGTTTGATGCCCAGTACCTCGGAGCCATCACAGCCCGTGGATACAGTTTGGGTTCTTATTTTTACGGTAGGGCATCCTTAGAGGGTATACATGCCCATTTTTCATCCAATTTGTGAGACATCTTTTTATTAAAGAAACTCTTTACCACTGCTGGGGTTCTTAAGTTTGCGGAATTATTTTTTTGTATGTTTAACACGTTGGTACTGGGTTCAGGATCCAAGTGTGCCGTGTTCACAGGTTGGTTTTATGTTAGTTAAGACTACTCGGTCTTTGTGTTTGAGAATTATTGTGTTATTAGAATGTATTTTAATCAGTATTGTGTTGTTTTTGTGTTTAAATATGCAGTTTACATCTTGTTTGATCCGTTCAATTGTTATTAATATTCTGGGTGGGTGCGTGAGCTTCTAAGGATGGAGCCTACAATTTTTTGGTAAGGCATATTCTAAACCAGTCTTTCAGTGGGTCTGGCGGGAATCAAACCCGTAACCTCCTGTATAAAGTGTGAGCGTGCTAACCTCTTGGCTCTTCCGAAATCTCACATTGTTTCTAGTCGAAAAAAAAACGTGTTCGGGAAGTTTTTGATTTGTTCCAGTTTGGGTCTATATCCAGCCTCCTTTTCAGGAACCAGACCAGGCTGGGATTGAACCTGTGGCCATGCATATAAGAGGAGAGTGCACTAACCACTAGCCTGCGCAAGGCCTTCTTTGGGATGATTTCCTCTTACTCGTTTAAATAAGGTGTGTGTGTGATTGTGTTTTTCTTTATATCTATATGACAAGTGAGTACACACGCCAGAAACAAATTATCTCATGTGCATGTAAGAGTATGCATACCTGTGTGGGCATAAATGTTATATTATAACATTTGTTGTTTATTTTCTTTACTTGCCTTGTTTCTTTTTTTAAAAAAATGTGTGAAATTGGTGGTCGGTTCTTTCTGCTGTTCTTTTTTTCTTTTCAAAGATAGTTTTCTTATTAGCAAAAACCTTTGCTGTGTGCGTGGTATATTTCATTTTTGGCCGTGGATTAGTGGCCTACATATCAGAGAGAGTGTATATTATAACATTTGTTGTTTATTTTCTTTACTTGCCTTGTTTCTTTTTTTAAAAAAATGTGTGAAATTGGTGGTCGGTTCTTTCTGTTCTTCTTTTTTTCTTTTCAAAGATAGTTTTCTTATTAGCAAAAACCTTTGCTGTGTGCGTGGTATATTTCATTTTTGGCCGTGGATTAGTGGCCTACATATCAGAGAGAGTGTATAATTAGTGCTAGTCGTGCACTGGCAGGTTTGTGCCTGTAACGGCTATTGATTTTCGTCCTGGAGAACCTTGTGAGTTGGTTTAGCTCAATTGTCATTTCCATTAATGTTTTGGAAAGGCTTCTCGTTTGGTACCTTTGTGGTTAGTGTCCGTGGTCTAGTTGGCAAGGTTGCTAGTAATTAGTTGCCTTGTTTTAGTAATTCGTGCGTTGTTTAGAGCCTGTAGGGCTCTTGGTAGTTGTGCTGTGGGTGTTTGTTTCATTTGTTTAATTCATTCGTTCCCATAAAGCTTCCAAATTACTTTCGAAATCCACGACAGCGAAGAGAAACAGAGAAAACTCTTTTCGACCAAGAAGAAAGTTACGCATAAGCAACGAATTACAAAACCAAGCTCAAGTGAAGTATTGGATATTGGAGTATCCTTACTGTTACACCATGAGTGAACCGAGGAGGGGTACATTGCAATGTAATGCTCTTTATGTGCGTGTGTGTGTGTTTTGTTTGTTTTTTGTTTTTGCTTGAAACTTGCGTTTTAAAACTGAAGCCGAAAGGTGATGTATATATATTTCATGGAGTGTTTCCTTTGGAACTTGCGTTTTAAAACTTTTTTAAAAAATATGATGTTTTGTATAATTATATGGTGTTATGTATTCATCTGGAAACTCGTTAAAAAAAATAAAAGAGAGAGACAGAGAGAGAGAAAGTTCAGTTGAAATGTGATGTATATATTTGGAGTATTTCGCATGATCGAACTTCACTACTTTTTTTTTTAACTCGCTTCCTCCCACTTATCTGTATCTCATCTGGGAATTCAACGCAGCCTACGTTTTAGCCTCAACACATGGATTCTTCGGTATAAATAAGGTGTTTTTCGTTACAAATAAATATAAACGTTAAAAATTTTGTTGTTTTTCCGTAAACATTTGCCTCATTAATTTGTTCCGTGGCCATCCTTCGGCATACAGACGACTACTCACTCGGCGAACTTCGGTAATTTTCGCGAAAGGGGTGTGGTCGGTGCCCTAGTTCACGTCGCTGGTTAACGTCATGGGCGTTCAGACCTGCTTCAGCATGGCGCGCGTAGAATGAATCCTTGGAAGATATTCTGGAGTATGTGAACCATGCTTCTTGGACACGTTACCATAGTTTATCAATTTTAACTGTGCGAGGCAGGGGTCGCTGTAACACATACTGTGATACTCACGTCTTGTACACTTTCCTTACATTTTTTATTGCTGTATTTTGGAATTGACAACAAATATATAGAAATATGTGGCTAAACTTCATTCTGTAAATAAGACATGCTAATAATTATAGAACAGTATTTCAAATTACAAAGAACGGATATAATTCTGCTTGGCTGTTGTACATAGCGCATGAATATACTTTCAAACTGTTAAAAATCATATCTAAATTTTAACTAATGCGATTGTTTTTAAAGAGTGTAGATTCTGAATAACATCCGAATATTAAAACTGTAGCAAGATAGAAAAATAGAAGATAGATATATTTGCATTTACATTTCTAGTCTTACTTTTATATTCAGATGCTATATACTTTAACTCTGTCAAATTTTTAATATATAATTTATACATACCCTAAGTACACTAACCTTAACTTGTACTTTGTTGTGCCTTTCACTTAACACTGATTTACCTTCCATAAAAAGTCTGTGGAAACTTCCAAAGGACTCGAGCATTTTGCGCAACATTGTCACTTCATGAAAATAAATACATATGCGGAGTTTCTACCTAATAATGTATAAGTGGTTGGTTACAAAGGCCCTACAATATAGCTGTGTTCTTAACGTAACATTTTCAGGAAAATTAATCACACTGACAGGATTTGTTAAGAGATTTTCTGATAAACAATATTATATTCAAGAGTAAATAATCACCTCATACGTATTGAGTTATTTTCTAAATGTATTTCTTCTTGGTAATTACTTACCTTGCATCGAGACATAGCCTGCACGTCTACGTAGAATGCTCTTGACAATTAGGTGACAACCAGTTTGTGCTAAATAAGGATATGCCGTACAGACGCCTGGTTCTAATCTAACACGCTTCGTGAGTCGATATAGCTCTCAGCATTTTAGACTATTGGCCCGTTGAGCATAGTTCATAACTCACGAGAGCAAAATTCTTGCTAAAAAGCATCTGTAAAGCATCAATATTTGTGTCAAAACCCACCAGAAATTGTATATGTTACGAAGTACGTAAAAACGAAGAGAAAGGCAAGGGTCCAAAATCCTGACCACCATGGAAGTTTAAATTAATACACCAGACAAAATTTAAATACATTCAATAAGCAGCAGATTTGGATGAAGATACAACCAGATGTAGAGAAAACATGCAGATATCCCAACACAAAACCTCACCCTTTGCTAAATCCCACCTGTTTAAGGATTTTGGTTCTTCAATAAACTTCCTATGGAGGTAAGAAAATATACATGATACTGGAAAACTTATGGGATTATTTTACAATGTATTATTAGAAGGACCTTACTATATGTGTGAGGAATATTTACATAGTTAATTTTAGTAATGTGCTTATTAGTTTTCTTTATAAATGTAGACTATACTTTGTTTTTTTCTATTTTTCGCTAAATTTTACGATTATACAGAAAATCTGTATATAAAGTTGGTATGTACTGTTTATTGTATTTTTAAATTATAGAAAAGTCATGTACATAATTTGTCATGATTTAAAAAAAAAAGTTATAATATTCTTACATTTATCTCGCGACATGTTCTACATTAGAATGTACGAATAAGTAAAACCTTTTATGGAATATGGAACGAATAAAATACTTACTTACTTTCTTACTTATTAAATTAGTCACCCTCGTTATATATTGACGTACAATTGGTGACCGTTGTTCTCAACAGTAACAATGTAGTCCATTTTTTTGCTCTCTGGGAACTGCTAGGACATAGTTGAGTTCGTGGCCGTGAACTAGTGTTTTAAAACAAACGAGAAATGAGATCGCCGAAAAAAAAACAGGAAAAATACTTTTTTTTTATTTTTCGTGCTATTTTGGAAAATAACTTTTTTTTTGCTTTTTCGATGTAGCTGACATTATTTGCGCAATAATAAACAGTTAAAATGTTTGTGATTGGTACAAATATACGTTTAGGATAATAAAGATACTGTATTGAAACTATCAGAAAAAAAACCTGTGTTCAATCGATTACAGCTTGCAGCCAATTGGGCTATTGTATTACGATGGGATATTCTAATGCAGCGGAAAACATGTTTTTTCTCCATCTTAACAACTTTGCGAACAGTACAACTTCAGTAAATATATAAGTTTTAAAATATATATTTTACCTAAAGCCAAGAATAGTAGTGTCTGTTTTATGAAAATAAATAATATAAACCTAATCGAACTCTGAACAGTTTCAGGGTGAAACGGGTAGTATGTGGAAGCTACTAATAACTTATTTTGTAAATTATACTTTTATAGTCCAAGGAAATGATTTCATATTTTAATACAATGCTTTCTGAATATTTTAGGAGTTCTTTTGTATAAAGAAAAAAATATCAGAGTGCCACATTAAATGGATTTTGAAGACCTGTGTGTTATACAAACACGACTCATGCTTAGGCAACTTATGATATTGTGAATATATGTACATGCTCTTGACATTTAAAATGTATTACTATGAGTAAGTCTGAAGATATATGGCTTACATTGCTCTATTGCGTATTATATAATTGATAACTGTTCGAAATATGTCAATTCAATTTAGGGTATTATGAGTAACGAATACATTTTGTGTATGAAACTACATTTTATTTGTTGTATTCTGTCATTCCATTCATTGCCTTTGTATTCCAGAAAATAAAATAAATTCCTATCCCTTTTCTATTGTAAAATAAAATTACTATCACTTTACCATTATTCTGTAATGAAATGTCAACCGGATCTTCGTTTTATACTCAACATTATTTACAGTAGCTCCTATGACCAGAACCCAGAGCAGAGGAGCAAAAAGCATAATGGGTGACTCCGACAAATTTTTGTTACAAATTTACGAATCGTTAAGGAGTTGCAAGCAAAGATTATATACCCTTAACAGGTTGCAAGGGCCTTGAAATACATTAGATTCGCTAAATTATTAACTGAAGTTGGTGAAAAACACAAAATATCTGTTAAGTAGTGAATATTAGTGATGAAAAAGCAAAAAAAAGTGTCAATAAAACCACGTTTTTTTTTGCTTCGTCAAAAAAAAATTTGCTGTTTGTTTCTCCAAAATTTCCGTTTTCCCCCCTCCTTTAAAACACTACCGTGAACAACCGAATTTTCCGCTAACCACAGTAGTTAGTTTTCTCTCATCTCTAGGTGCCTATCCAAAAATGGGCAGATTTGGCCTTGTGAAAACAAATCAACAGAGCAAAGAATTCACGAAAAGACACGTGTAAATGAAATAGGGTGACCATATGTATAGTTTTTAACGGTTTTATTTTCATCTGTACCGTTTATTTCGTTTTTCCCGGCTCCTCTTCGTTTTAATTAAAAACTGTAAATTATGTCCGGCTTTTAATAACTAAAATACATTATAATATTGCCACATTAACTTCATAAATCCTTGCACTATGTTGATTTTATTTTGGAGGGTTCTGATTTCAGGTTTTCAACTTTGAAAGCTTGTATCTTGAGAACGGATTTTTGATAATTCTTATGTAAAACTTAAATGTAATGTAATGTAATTCTGAACGAAAATATGAAAACAGCTTGTATAGCACTTATGATTAAAGGAACTTCCTTTAAGGGAGTGAACAGAATGCTAACGCAACTTTTAAAAGATGTTCATGGAGAGATTAAAAAACGTAGACATATCTATTTTACTTTAACCCTCGCATTGCCAAGCTTTTCGACACCTTTATTTTACCAAACGGGTATTTTGACTATCCCAGTAAGATTTTAATATTTTGCGTTAATAAACTTTCCCAAACCACCATTTCATCTTATTTACAAAAGATAATCTTTACAGCTCTTGTGTTTATTTTATCTCTTTTCAGATTACCGGTAACTGAAGATGACGTTCGTGCTTCATCTGCGTCAAGTTCAAGCACTAGTCAAAACTGCAATGAAATTACGCACGACGGAAAAGTCACATTAAGTTCTGGGTCTGACAATAAAAAAAAAAACACACGAGTTTAAATTACTTATGTATCATATTGTCCCCATGCAGAAATGGAATTTTCCGTCAACGAGCCTGACCTGCCATCAGAAGAACGTCTCATTCTTCAAAATGAACAGGAAAAAATGATCATGCCTTCCCTTTCAACGGGAACTTCTACATGTTCGGATGATTCAACTTCAACAGATCCAGCTTACTATGCAAACAAAAACGTTTCACCAGAACTTACTAATCAGGCTTTAAAATTAGAATCCCAAAATCTAAACTCGATGGATTTTCCCTCTTCGTGTGGAAGGAAATTCAATCCTAAAATTAAGAAAATTCTGCTACCAAACGGAACCACAAAAGAACGGAAATGGCTTGTTTATAGTAAACACAGTGATGCTGTCTTTTGCTTGCATTGTCTCTTATTTTCTTTACAAACAGAAATAAATATTTGAGGCACAATATGTTATAGGGGATGAACAGGCCACAAGGGAGATAGAGACATAGAACTCCATGAAAAATCCAAAAAACATGTATCTTCGCAAATTGCAAGGCGTGAGTGTATCTGAAAACAAGGGGTTGAAAAAGATTTGACTGGATAAGGTGACAAATTGGTAAATTACCATCGTGAAGTTTTATCTGTCATTGTAGACTACTGCGGTTATCTAGCAGAGGAGATGTTGCCCTTTAGAAATAAAGACTCATTGGATGGAAAACTTGTAAACCTTTTCCAAGTGCTTGCAAAATATAACCCGGACGCAAGAGTTTATTTGGATAGGCTTAAGAAATCAAAAGAAAGAAAGAAAAACTCGGATATAATCTGCTTGGTTACAGGAATATATTTGATTTAATAAACATTATGAATGATATAGCTGTTTCAAAAATCGTGGAGGGTGTTAATGAAGCCAATACGTACCCCATAATTCTTGACTCTACACAAGATATAAGCAAAAAGGAATGTACAACCGTGTTAGTTAGATATGTCGAACACAGAGATGGGCATGGAGAAATTAACGAGAATGTGAAGCCAGAGGAGCGACTTGTTAAGGTGTTTACCAGCGGAGACACAACGGGCGAACACTTGTCATCTGAGCTGTTTAGTACTCTGCGAACAATTGGTATTGATACGAGTGGTATTGTGGGCCAGAGTATGGATGATGCGAGGAACATGTGTGGTAGATTTAATGGACTTAAGTCATTTATACTCAATGTCAGAGAATGCCCTAAAGCTTACTATATTTGGTGTTGTTCACACAGGTTTGCCTTGGTCGATGAGAAGTCTATGGATATTTGCCCTCAAGTACGAGACATATTCTCAATTCTACAAGAGCTCTATGTGTTCATGTCTGGCCACAAAAGGAATCACACGTTCATTGAAAAGTTGAAAAAAGGTCCATGTAAGGCTAGAAGAATGCGACTAAAAAGAGTCAACACGACTAGATGGTGAAGCAAAAGTGATGCTCTTTACACAATCGTTATTCGCTAGTATGAGCTAATAGAAGCTTTAGAGGACATATCCGAAGACAAACATTCAGAAACATGTTCAAGGATATCAGTAAAGGGACTCCTAAAACCAATATCCGATTACGATACCGTTGCAACCATGCAAATTGTTTCAGATAATTTTCAGTTCTGTCACCAGTGACTGTTTGTTTACAGTCAAAAAACATTAACTATGGAAATGTTCCGACAGTTGTTTCTGAGATCATAGCCAAACTGGAGGCAATTAGAAACGACGAAGCTTGGAGCAAAATGGCGGATCGCATCAGTCAGTTCAGAGCTCAACAAAACCTCCAGCAAACTTCCAACACAAGAATTCGGAAAAGGAAAAGGTTCATGGACGAACTTGCTATTGATGAAACGCCAAGTGACTCAATAGCCAAAATCAGAGCAGAAGCGTACTTTCAACTACTTGATTCTTTGACTCAACAGCTGCAGAATTGTTTTCCTGAAAGCTCTCTGAATATTGTCACACAAATGACATACTTTTCCCATGAAGGGTTACTCAGTATGGGTGGTACTCTAAACCCAATTCTTGTCAGTGACTTGTGTGAGTATTATGGAATCAAGTGTGAAGAACTTTGTGCAGAAGTTAATGTATTTAGTCAATTGTACAAAGTAAGCTACCCGAGCATTGATTTAGCAGATGAGCTTGAGTGACAGGAGTCTGACGTGAGTCAAAATAATGAAGACGACAGCCAAGATTCTTGTGACGACAAATCTAATGGTTTAAGTAATGATGCTAAAATGGCCAAAGAAAGCTCACTGGATCAGTGGGTGAAGAAAGGATTCATTAGTCCTTACAGGTGTTTGTTAAATATTTCTGGTTTTCCATACCTAACGATGTTATAGCAGATATTTCTGCCGTTGCTCAGCAGAGAAGATTATGAGTAGAGTAAGGATTGTTAAAAATAGGCTGAGAAGCAGCATGGGAGATGCCTGGCTCTCCGTCATGCTTGTCCTTTCTTCTGAAAAAGACATTTTAAAATGCATTCCCAACAGTGAAATTATTGACAAATTTGCTTTGTCGAGTGAGCAAAGAAAAAAACTACTACTTTATAAAGGACATCAAGGGTAGGTTAATCGCACCACCACGAGAAGTAATATTTTCTTTTATTGTTTGAGTTTTTTTACCGGCCTACCTTAGAGATTAGAGCTACACATTCTGCTGTAGATGAAACCATCTACAGTAGAATGAACTTCTAAACCTAAAATATTTTATTTAGATATCCCTATTGTTTACTCATTTCACAGGTACATAATAGCTTTAAGGTGGGTTGTGCTAAGGTATCGTAATAGTTACTGTAGTAATTCGACAATCTTTGATAGATCCAGGATCCAGTTATGTAATTTTGAGAGAACAGTATTAAATTTATTTTTCCGTTTTTTTTTTTAATTTAAAATTTTGAAGTCTCATGTTATTCTAAAATAATATGAAATTTAGCAATTCTCTCTCATTTTTTTTACAATTTAACCTTTTTTTTATAAACATATTTTCGCACAAAATAAATTTTCACAGCCATAAGCTGTTCTATTTTGTACTATTGTACTAAAATTTTAAAAAGGTTCCCTAAATAAGGACAATACTTTGCTTATGATTTTAGAGTCTGAGTAGCATTAAAACACCATTTTGAGAAACTAATTTTCAAAAATTTTCTGCTGCTGGTCCCGGAACCTGTTCACCTGGGAGGTATTCCATGCCCCCTAAACCCGCCGGGTGGACATTGCATCAAATTTAAGTTCTGGGTAATTGTCTTAAGGGGGGGAAAGATTGGTTTTTGGTTGAGAATGCGCCATCAGTTTAGGGGGATGGACACCCCTGGGCAACGCCCTAGTCGAGCTGGTCTACCGATTCCCGTAAGATCACCGAAGTCAAGCAGCTGTAGGTCTGGTCAGTGCTTGGACGGGTGACTGTTGCAGTACTCCAGTTGGTGTTGCCTGTGCGGCGTCCATCCAGCGTCCTGATGCCAATTGGGGATCAACCAGAATAAAGAGGTAGCGATCACGGTTGAGAATTTCGTTTCTCCTCTCCGAACACTTCTGGTCAGCGTGTGAGCAGTAGACCACCTCCTCGCTCCGGGAGAGGCCTCATCCAGTAATGGATTGAATATGGCTGTGAATTATTATATATATGCATGCATATAAAGAGAGGGAAAGAGAAAGCGATTAGGGGTGCTTGAGATAAAATTCCCATTAAACAGTACGTACACGTTTGTTCACTAAACTGCTAAAGGACTAATCACAGATATTCACTCTTTTTGTTTACAATGTTTCCATTCTTCCCATCTTCAAGGACTTCAGTGTCAAAGGTTGGTGGTCACTTATTTTGGCTTATACGCAAAGTCCAATTCTGTAAGTTGTTATTTCGCTTATTTTTATCTGCTTTTACAGTGTTTTGCTTTCTCAAATCATTTTTTTCCGAAGTGAGGTGAAAATGAATATCTTATGCCGCAGAAAAAGCATAGAACAGTCCTTTGGAACTAGGTTTCAACCATCCCTGAAAAATAGAATCTTTTTCCACTCACGGTTTTATTTAGTACTATGTTTTATTTTCTTCTTTTTTTTAAACATTTTCCCGGCGTGGCTCAGACGGTAGCGCATCTGACAATGAATCGGGAGGCCCGAGCTCAAATCCCGGCCAGGACACTGGGGACTTTTCTCGCAATGTTGGATTGACCACCCCACCTCACTTGGTACGATAGGTCAAGAAAATGTGGAGCTCTACCTCCACATACCCCATGCGCCGTTCACGGGTATACCTTTACCTTTTTTTCACTACTTCAGTTGCCGTGTCTGATTCAGTTGATGTATCCACTTTTTTATTTGAGTGAAAATGGATCACTAGGAAATGAAGGAAACAATCACACACGGAATGTCATACTCCATCCTTCGCAAACCACAACGCAGACTGGCGGGAAATGGAAAGCTCCCGATTTCTATGTCAGCTACAGAATATAGTATCAGTATAAAATCTCGTTCGCGTACTAAAGAACCTATCTATGGTAAATGAATCTCTATTGTACAACGGTAAATAAATGGCAAGACACATTTACAAATATACATAATTTTATTTATTTCCCTTGTCTTCGAAAAATCGGATTTTCCATATGTCTTGCAAAAATTGGAAAGTTTTTCACAAGACCTGGAAACGTT
>JAGDQP010011740.1:0-21513 GCA_022664845.1 Lepisma saccharinum
ATCCATTGATTCCAAGTTAACCGTAGTCGTTAATACACTTAAATGATCTGTAGAGAGAAGGCGTCACAATTCTCAACGTGTGTTTTGAAACTGCAGGCAAAAATATGTTTGAGGTCAAACGAATTCATCTGTGGCATGTCTGAAAGGTAGACGTTACCAAACGCCATCTCAGCAGTTGAAGGAAGTATATGAAAAGATAACAAGATAATGATTATTATTTTTATTAACATTCGTAGGATAGACAGGCATCAACGTGGATAAAAAGTGATGTTCATAAAAGTTAATCATGGTTACTTAAGAATGATGTAGCAGTATATTTTACCCATTATATTGTTTCAGAGCCTGAAACGTTCTCTGTTGCTTTATCTGTAGCAGTCGGAACATTGGTATCAATCTGTCCTAAAATAATGCGTATTGGTCAGACGATAAACATGGAAAGTTGTAAAAAGCTTAAATTGAATTACTGAAATATCCGAATTAGCAAATATCATCTTGAAATATACGTATATGTTGCTGACCTGTCCTACGAACTCAAATATCACTGTGAGCAGTAGGACATTGTATTGTTTTGTCCACCATTGTCGACGAAGCTATGAAAAAAGCTAGGTTCGGGGAAAAAGAACGCTGAAAGTGTCAGCACGTACTGTTGCATCATCTGAACAGATATATATCAAGCAAGCTTTTGGTATATATACACACACACACATACACATAGATACCAATGAGACATATACTTGATAAACAGTGATAAACCGTTCAGCGTAACCAAGGAAGAAAGAGGAAGAGTTGCGCAGAGAGCAGAAAATATGGTTAGATACTGTAACTAAGCCACAACGTTTGAAGAAAGCGCTAATACAGAAGGTGTTTCAAAGGCTCGAGATGCAGCAGTGACTGCACCTGTTACGGTTCTAGGTTAGGTATATTAAGCATTGAACTAAAGTGCCAGAGTGCTTGTAAAGTGTATTAGGAAACGGTCGTTAAACCACTGGCAACTGTTTATGTTTTATGTGCGGATGGAGCTAAAAAGAGGAGACAGAAAATTATGTTTTGGGGACAGTCATGATGCGAAAAGCTGATATTTTTTTCTTAATATTTTTTTCTTATTTTCTCAAGTATTCAACTAATTCCGTATCGTAATGTTATGTAGAGTTTACTGTGTTATATTCACATGTTATGTTGTCTTATATAGGCGGATAGTGAACGGGCTATTTACGTAAGAGGTAAGAACAATTTTCTGTTGATCAGCAGATCTTTAATATAATTTTTCTTACAAACGGGTATTTAACACCATTCTCGAATCTTGGAAATGTGCAATGTGAAGTAAAATTTGTTGAGAAGTCTAGAAAATAGTTTTCAATTTATATTTTCAGTGCAGATATAGTTATAGTTGACGTAATGGTTTAGAATCAACTTCAAACTGAAGGTTCTGTCATTAGGACTTCATGTGCATGCAATAAAAGCCAATGAAAATCCAACATTAAATCACATTCCTCAGGGAGCATCCTTCACAATTCACATCATCATACATGATCACATCACCAAGGAAAGTAGCATACCCGAAACAGACCAAAACTGTAACATTATTACCACAAACGATCTTCAACATATATTTTTTTAATATTTGTAGGTGAATTATCGTTCACATTACTTGGCATTCTCAGACATCCATGATATGTGCAGTAGCGAAGCGCAAACAACAACTTGTTTAAGTGATTATTTGTTATCTGAGAATGATGTTATAACGGATAAGCAGAATATTCTCTGAAGGAGAAATGTGTCACCTCAAAACGTTTTTGTATTACAAGAAGAAAATTTTGAGCAAATCTGGAACGAAGACGTGTACAATGATCTTGTGGTTACAATAGAGTAGCTGTAGAGCAAAAGAAATGTCAAAGAAACCATAAATGACCTATTGGATTTTGGAATTAATTTTGCAGAAGCCCTACTAACTATCGATATCAGATCGCAAACAGAGGGCATATGCTGCTAATAAATGTGATGCTGATGAATCCAATTACCCTCCAAAAGCAGCCAGTTAAGATATTTAGATCATCAACAAACCAGCGAAGGACAAGAGATACGTTGGCTAAGACGATTTTTTTGTAACCAACAGATTGACATCAATGAGGTCCTGCAGAGTAGAAGCATGCAAAGGTAGAAAAAAACAGGTATATAAATTTCGACTGCTGTCTCTACTAAAGATAAAATTTGTTTCCTTAAATTTCAGACGCAAAATATCTGTAAAAATAACGCTGACCAGTGAATTAAAATTTGTTAATCATTTTCTTACTTAACAGCATTCTTTTGTAACAATTTGTATGTTTTATAAGGAATAAATAAATAAATAGAAGTGTAATGTAAGTATCCTAAAATTTACTTTCATTGGACTTTTATACATAAATATAATAGTTATGTCATTTCAGGTAACCATGTCAATCATTATACGATAGTCAAACTTCACATATATCACTTGGATGTTGTACTGTTCAATATTCGAATTCAGATTTGTACTACTACGGAAACATAACCCACACAATTATGTGCTTCTTCTAATGTAAATATGTCATAGGAAAATAATTTTTCAAGTTTATATATTTGGTGAGTTTTATGCGGAAACAATAAATTTCGAAGTAAAGCCATTCGCTAAATTTAGCGCTAATGTGAAAGTCATATCAAAGAACACACCCTTCAGTACAGTCACATTACATTATTTTCTGTTTACTTTTAATTTTAAACTTTTATTTCCGTGTGTTCGTATATAAGTTGTGTTCTCTCTGTACCTGTTTTATTCGTATTCCTCTATTTTTGGACACACGTCCCATTATTGTTTACGGAAATACTGAAAAAATATAAATGTATTTAAGAAAGCTCACAGAAAAAAAAATCTGCTATATCACCCAATGGTTGTGACTTCCTTAGGGTTCGTAATCGCCCAATTTTGAACCTGATAGTCTAGTCCTATCGCAATTACCGTT
This sequence comes from Lepisma saccharinum, assembly GCA_022664845.1. Taxonomy (NCBI): domain Eukaryota; kingdom Metazoa; phylum Arthropoda; class Insecta; order Zygentoma; family Lepismatidae; genus Lepisma; species Lepisma saccharinum. The sequence continues at coordinate 2,976 of JAGDQP010011740.1, forward strand.
GTCCGGTTAGAAGTTCAGACCGGACCTCTAATGTCCAGTTTTTAAAAATTTATCTGAAAATTTAAATATAAAATTGTGCTCTGTGAATGAAGACTCAATTTTAAAATTACTAGTTCGAACGTACTAAGTGTAGTCTTTCTGGTTCTTGTGAAATAATTTCTTCTTGTTTCTAATAATATTAAAATTACTTACTTCTATATGGTGTTCTATAATTTTTGTATCAATAAAACTCAGATTTCTAGTTACTTTTGACCCAAAATTATCTTCTTGGACAATAATTATATGTTTCGTTAATGGTAAATAATCATTTCCCACATAGCATAATGACGTCCCAGGGATATCTGACGGATCTCCTGGCAGGATATCGGGACGTCCGTAGGACGTCCTGTTTAAGTTCCGTTTACATCCATGGGACGTATAATTATAATTAATCCTTCGTATAACTAAATGAAGGCATATCCTTCGTATATTTATAATTAATTAAATAATAATAATAGTAAGGTCGATTTAATTTATAGAAATTCCAGGTAGGTAATCCCGCACGGCTTTCCGGGCGACATCCAGGGGACCTCCATACGGGATGAACTGTTTGTATTGCCCACAGCGTTATCCCACGAACGTCCTTAGGACATCGCTATGGGAGCAGGACCATTCTGACGGTAATGGGATCTAAATGGGACGTCGCAGGGACGTACTCTGCTATGTGGGTTAATGTATTGAGAAGCACTAAATATCGAATGGATACTATATTGATCATGACGTACTAGAAGATAAATTATTGGTACTGCAGATAGTACTTTCATATCAATTTGAATTTATTTGTATGTTTTTCATTGTTCAGCTATCTTTTCTATTATGCACCGCATCATATTCTATGATAACTTCAGCTCGATATTTGTAGTTGTAGTAAGTATACCTTTCGCTTTCTTGGTATTTTGTAATCATAGACGGATGGAAATACGGTTTGATCGTCAAAGAAATATCTACAAAAGTTTTCTTAACGGTCTATTCTGGTATCGGGTGTGCTGAATAACATACTATTTTTTTCAAAATTTGTCAGTTGGAAAGACTAAATTTTAAAGATGGCGTTTAAGATAGTCATCACACACCTAACTCCTACAGTTTTCATCCTAGAAAAATAAAGTTGCTGTCTCTCCCTATGTTGTAGGGTCTTAGAAATCATTTAGAGTGTTAAAAATAAGTTTACGCCAATACGCACTTACATACAACCAATTTTGTATTGCATTTTCTTAATTAATAACATACTAACTTGGTTATTTTTGATTTTTGTTATTAGTATTTAGGTAAAAGTATTGTTACGACTGTAATTGACAAGCAGGATGTAAGTTTGTATAACTTCAAGCTCACCGGGAAAAATATTGCATGACATATGGCCGGAAAACCAATTTTTGACGTATCGTTTCAACGAAGAGACCAAGCTTTCAGACGAGTCCAGTATTCACATTGACAATGACCGAACCATTAATCCTCTATAAATTATTTTCAGTTATATCAAAATCTGGAAAACTTTTCTATAGAGCATGTAATGAGCGATGAGTTCAGTTTACATTGAAATATTTCGTAAAAGTGACAAAGCTCGCCTGGCCCATGTGATTGAGTACTATATTAAGAAGAAGTTATTACACGGTGTCATGGAATCCATCTCAACAACTAAACATTATGTTTTAGATGGTTGTACTTTCCTTGCCATAGAAAACAGATTATAATATAGTTCCATACATCGATTATAATACAATAGTTGATCGAAGATTATGATAAATATTGATTCTCCATTCTAAAACCACCGGCCAATTTAAAAGCGAAAACTAACTCAATAGCGGTTTCAAGAAAAATTCGTTAGTGCTGAAGAAATTGTGCAAATATGGGTGAAATAATTACTGGATTCTTTTGTAATAGCTGAAATGTTTGAAAACCAGACGCCATTAATACAATGATGGATATACCTAAATCCTCATCAGTATAGGAAGAGTAAGGAATACGATATACGGTTGTCCACGGATGTCCAACGTATATTTCTCCTGTTGGTTTAGATAAAAGAATTATAGTGAAATGTTTATAAACTTTATCCTTACGTTTTATTTAAAATTCCTTATTGGAACAACAAGTAGGGTACGAACATAATACATTGACAATGCTGTTCCTGTGTTTAGAATTAAAATTCTTCAAAATGATTGAACACGCATCGAAATTTAATTTTGTATTATTAAACTCTGATTTCGATTCATTATTAGGCATAATTATTTGATCACTATTTTTGAAATTGCATTTCAGGACGGACTAATTCCATACTTTGTAAAGAAATTGACCTTTAGAGACGGATTTGTTATTATAATAATTATCAATAGGAACTGATTTAATTCTTTTTATAGAAATATATACTGTACGATACACGAAATAATTATCCTCTTAACTCTAGATCGATAATAGCATCCAATATTTGTTAACAAACTAAGAGGCAATTATATCTAATAAAAATCATTTTTTTTTAACATGCTTCAATTATTTCAAATTGAAATCTCAATCTTCAAATTACTCTCCGGTAAAATTTAAAAGATGGGATTGAGACAGGTTGGTTAATAAAAATGGGAATTGCGAGTTATATCATCAGCTAAGATAGTTCCCTTGTTAGCTTACCCAAACGTTTCAAATATACCATGATCTCGCAAAAGTTAGTGCACTCTACTTACACTCCCAAACATAAAATTGTAACTGAATTCCTGCTATAGCTGCGCAATATTTATGCATGCTATAATGTGTATGCGCATTAATAAATTGGGAACAAGTTTTTTCATGTGTGAAGTGACTATTTCTGCAACAATCTGCAGTAGAGTTATTCGAGATTAATATTGAGTACTCTGGACGCTTGTTTTAACAAAACAATAAAAGAGAAGATAATTTAATTATTAACGCTTGAAAATCTGATAACTTTAAATATATAAGATGGTACAACCCTTGGTCACATTAGATGAACTAATGAGAAAAGTACCTTGCCGAAAATCAATGAAAAACCACTTTCGGTCAAATTCTTCGAAACTTTGGATTAGACACTTTATAGACTTCTCGAAGAAATCATTAAACTGAATTGAGAGCTTCTTTCAAGCTAACCAAATCTAGCTTGAAAACTATTTCATTGCTTTGAGAAATAAACATGTAAGGAAAAAATTAAATATTTATTAATTAAACATACTCATGTGAAAGAGGTTGGAGTGAAGAAGCTGTTTAAGAAAGAGCAACTCGTGTCTTAAACCTCTGCCAGTATAGTCGACGTTCAAGCTGACGTTCCTACTCCTGGTCCGCGACGATACTACCTGATGTATCAGAGCTGGGCTGATTCATCTTTATGATACACATTAACACAGCCTCCAGTTTTGTGACTTCTCCACATTAAGGACTTTATTCAGAAAGCTATAATTTATCGAAATCCAGAAGTTGAAAGAATTTGAACGGAAGTGCCTTTGTATTGATTTTGTGCGAGTTTCTTCATGAAAGTTCTCTAAATAGATTAATGTAGTCTGGTTATAAATATATTGTATTTTAGACATCTGGTAGATGATGATACGTACTTGTCCTTAATTTAAAATATTGCTAATTATTTAAACAACAAAGACTCACCCAATAGTTAGTCCGAGTTAAACCTTTTACTGCTAAAGAAATAATGCACACATTAATAAAAGATTTAATTCCTTTTCTGAAAGATTGTAGCTGTTTGTTCCTTCGAATCTCTTAAGATACTGTCAAAATCTTAATTAAGGTAGGCATAATAAATAAGTATTTAGATACACTCCAATTGTTATTTACAGATGTCGTGCGTTGTTTGCTCGCTGTTAGTTATTCAGAGATTAATTAGGGCAAGCCTTTTTTTAAAAAAAAAAAAAGGCGCTGGATTTGGAATTAATTTTCCTTCCTAAAGCACGAAGTAGAATACGAAACTAATAAACCGATAATGTAGTTTCATATTATTTTCTAGAAATTAAATTCTTTTAAATAATTGTGAACATAACGCAATAAAACTTTGTAATAATACTGTATATTGCTCTGTGGAAAATCTACTTACATTTTTACCAATTTTTAGAAAGGCACAAAGAGACGCAGTAAGTCTGTGCCTTGTACAGAAAATCACACGAAGGGACGCAGCTTTTAAGTTCTAAATCTATCATTATGGCATATAAATAGTAAAATTAATATTAGAAAATCCTTAAAAATCTGTTCTCTCAAACTGTGTTCCACAAGAGGAAAATATACTAATGACTTCGCTATATTTGAAACGGCACTTAAGGCGGGAAAATAAGTGGAAGCTATGAAATGTGCACTAGTAATATTTTCTAGATGTACAAATGAAATCATGGTTTTTAAGTCTTTCATAAATTTTGAATAGTCTAATGAGGTACCTTCTTAAAGTCTCATATTCTTTTGCACACAATTGTAATAGAAAAAAAAATCATTATACATTGGATTTCGCTATGGTTTCTTATAGTAGAACTACACGACATTACACTAGTCTAACGCTTCAGAGCTATCACAAATATATACAAAATTTATGCTAAGCGATTTTCAATTTATGTTTTGTCGACATTAACATATTCTGAAGTACAACATAAATTCCTACAGTCAATGCATCTATGGAATTCACTGTGCCGCAGAGATAAAAAAGGCGGATTATGAAACAGCAAGCCTTGGCGCTGGTAAGTTCAACTCAAAAAGTCACAAAAAAAACACCCAAATATCTAACTGGTCTTAAACGACGCCGGATATAAGGCATCACATTTTAACTTATTCTCATCTGGAAGTGTAAACATACTGAGATTCCGTAATAACTATGATCTATAGGTTATAGAAGCCAAACAAAAGAGTCTATAGAAACTATGGCTATACCAAAAACCTATTTAAAGTTCTTCATCATCATGCCGTAATCATACAGATATACGCAATATTGCTAGAAATTATATATGCCGAACGTTTGCACGGTTGTAATGACAAATTTGACTTTGCACAACGATACGCAACTGCTCCAAATATTCGTGAGAAGTTCTTTCAGCCGAGAAAACTTTGACTCAAAATATTAATACACTAATTAAGCTAACATAGTAAATAGAACTCTTTATATTCCCCTACTTCTGCGACTTTTTCATTGTTTTTCTACTTCAAAAATCATATTCCTGTAAAGTGTGTACTATCGCTGAGAAAATACGAGATTTAGAGAAAGTCTATAAATATTTATGTCTTTAACTCACAATACTTTTATGATGAAATATTGGCTTTACTAAGAGAGTAAAACATATTTCAGGAAGTCGGAAGATTCAGGCAGAAGCATATATTTTGTTATTAATCAAAATCGTATGCAGGTATTTTGTTAAAAATCACAAAGACCATTATATAAATCACAAATACAATTATGATTGTAAAATAAAATATTTTCATTGAACTCATAATGAAACCAAACAAGTGATACTTTATTTTACAGAATACAATTTAAGTGAAAATATTTTCTTGCTTTTCTGAAAAGTGTTTTCTTTTTTAGACTTACTTCCTTTTCACATTGGAATATTGACTTTCAATATCGTTTCTCAGTTTCTCGTCTTTCGTCATTGATTTAAGAAGGTTGTTCAAATTTAATGCTATCCATTGGGTTACAACATGTAAAAAATTGTGTATGTTACGATGTATTAGTTAGTATGTTACGGTGTATTAATATGTTACGATGTAAAAAAAAGTTCTAAAACACTAAATACTAAGGAAACATTACTGTAAAACCATAGCTTCAAGAAATAATATTAGAGAAGTTTCTATATGTTTGTAGCACATATTTAAATTATTTCTATACCTTCAATTTACATTCCTTTTATTCAAAAGTTTCAAGTTTCATAATTGTTGAAATCCCATGTTAAATGTGGAGTAATGGTACCAAAGACGTAGTTTTCTCCTTGGTCTGTATTTGTTTAAAGTTAGATTTGGGTGATGTAATCTGAACTTGCTGGAAATGCATTATCATCTTCAAATTAAGATTCGAAAATTCAATTTAATCCGGTTTCAATTTCAAACGCTTTCGATTTGAATAATCCCCACTTATTCTTCTAAGACATATTTTAATGTATTGCAAATATTTAAACTCAACTCGTTCTTTACCTCTTAATCGCGAGTTCGACTTATTAGGCATTCCCATAGTGATATTCGTTATTCCACTTCTATTAAACATAAAATTAGCAACAATTGTTTACTTTCATTAATTTCCATAACAATAACCAATAATTATATCTAGATGAATATTTACAATAATGCTGTGCAGCCCAGAACTAAATAAAAATGCTCTACGTAGGATGAGAGTAACTTGGGTCTGACGACGGTTTGTTTACGACATTTTTGGTAACCTAATCTGATTTTTCTAACACAGTCCATGGAGCAAAGTGTCATACCTTCTCTACACGACGCTTTTGGCAGGATTCTAAGTATGTTACTGGACCACAGTGGTATCGTGATGTCATTCTGCACGAAAATGAATGCTATCTACGGTATTTTAATGCGTGGAAGGAAGTAAAATCGCATATATTCGTCAGATCATGGTGTACCTACTATCGGATGTAGTAGAAGCAAGTGACATATAATGAATATTGAAAATGATCCCCGTTATAGAATGATTGGAAGACCGCATCGTTAAGAACAATAACGATGCGGGCTTGTAATTTGAACCCGGCTTCCAACATGTGGCAGATGATTGCATTGAACTCGTAGCTGCAAACAAAATCCAGCCAATGATGAAGGTGAATATGTAGAAGGGATGAAATTGATGACAGCGACATGAGGACTGCGAGCAACAGTTGTTGTAATACGTTGCTGGAGAATATGGGTAAACGATACTTTGACTATAATGGCATTTTGACAGCGAGAAAAATACGTAACGTACTGAGAACAGTTTTGATTTATTTAAACAAAACAAACACACGCTCCGTAGTATATTTCAATGCTTATATAAGGCGACCAGAATATGAATAGACGTGGCAAGTTTTGGAACAACCGATGAACCATGCCAAAACAATAAAGACGCACATATGTGTTACTACTCTTCGCCTCTCGCTTGAAGTGTTGCCATCCAAGAAATTTTGTTGCTGGTTGTTTTGTATTAATTTTAGAACCAAGATATTAAAAATTACATTACAGTTACAATTATATTGATTATTGCGAAGCTATATTTATTGTCCTTGTAATACACATATGGGAAGAAGAGGACAGATAACTTGGGCAAGTTAAATAAAACCTCTGTTAATAAAAAACTTATATGCTTGCCACTCTCTCACCTCTTGCATCTCTTTTGACAGTTTTCTAGTTTCTACCTTGAGATACGCTAACAAGACTTTTTTACCCAGGCTACATGGCAGAGGTGTAACTACATATTAGCTCCCCACCCCGCAAGAGAATACCCATGGCCGAAGTTCGATTCGGTCCATTGAGAGGCTACTGTGAAGGGCTCCCCGCATTGCGGGCTTTTGCGACATAGTAGTTACACCCCTGCTTCATGGTCCAGGCGGTAGCGTCCTGGACTTCGGAGCGGCAATGCGGAGGTACTGGATTGCGACTTTAGAGGTCGGCCATCGTGACATTTTTGTCTAGGTTTGTCCTCAGCCACACCAGGCGAATGCCGGGATGATACCTTCGCAAGAGACTTGTCGGCTACCTTCCCTCATTGTCATTACAAATACTTCACGAAAATCCCTTCTTATATTGTCCTCCCAACGTTATATCAGTCTTTCCACAGGTCTCTTTCCCTCCGGCTTTCCAACCAAGATGGAATATAATCTTCTTACCCCCTCCATGCGAGCTACATTGCATACCTACCCAAGTTGTTGTGATTTCATTATTCTTACATCTTCGGTGGATGAAGTATTTAAACTTGTGTACTTTCTCTATGTTCTCGCTCTTAGTTATTATGTTCTTAGCCACACTTTTGTTAATAAAATATAATTTTGGAAGGTTAGATGCATAATTGTACAACAAAGTAAATAAACGGGCTGAAGATATAACTGAAAGATTATACGCTATACAATTCCAAGCCCCTTGACGGATTAGAATAAAGTTATGGTGCATATATTCCTTAGTACCGAGCCACCGTAGCTCAGTGGTAGAGCGTTGGCGTAAAATTCGGGAGATCACGAATTCGACTCCAGCGGACGACCATACTGACTGAGGATTTTCGAGAGTTTTCCTCAGGCGCACCGGGCAAATTCCGGGATGGCACTTTCAACGTAGGTCGTGGCCGACACCTTCCCGAATCCTTTCTCCTCCTACGACCTGAGCCTTAGATGCCTTAAGGCCATAAATGAAATTCAAAAAAATATACCTTAAAACCTAGAGAGATTAACTATGGCATTAAAATGTTGCCCCTTCCCGCCAAAGGGGTTAAACGTGGTTGAAGTGCAACTCAGAAAACACTGGAGTTAGAAATTTGATAATTGACATGAAAATACTTTGTTTCAATTCATTACCAATAGCTATCTTAATTTTTGATTCCACATCTCCGATGAGGGGACGAAAACCTCTTAAAGAGTGGAATATCAGAAATCGAAAATTGTTAAAGGTTAGAAACTTGAAATTTGGAATGGGTATTCCTGAGGACAAAGAACAATAAATGACAAATGTTACAAATCGACAAGTCTGCACTGTGACTTCCAGATGCAACGACCTTTAACCTTGGATAAGTACCTTTGCTTTCCGCCCCAGTGATTTCCTTTCGCGTAAAACATGCTGTTAAGCCCTTAAATGATATTTCAGCCCCTCTACAATTGCTAGAAGGAAGCAGTCAGACTCAATAATGAGACAATAGTAATCTCATACATAAGCAAGTTTCAAAGTTTTAAAAGAGTATGTTTTATGGTTTACTTTCCCGACTACACCTTTGGTAACACTGTCTATGTCCTTGGCAAGACTTCTGGTGCAGCATGTAAACAACCACTAGCGACCTCACCCTCTCGTCTATTCATACTCTGGTCGGCTTATACACTCTTATATTACATATTGTGTGGTGACAATGACGGGTGACGTTTCGTCCAAAGACATTTTGTCCATACGACATTTAGTCCAGGGATATTTAGTCCATAGACATTTCGTCCAACGGTTTTTTCGTCCACAAGACATTTCGTCCAACAGATTTTTCGCCCACAAGACATTTCGTCCAACAGAATTTTCGTCCACAAGACATTTCGTCCAATCGACTTTTGGTCCAACAGATTTTTCGTACACAAGAAATTTCGTCCAACGGATTTTTCGTCCACAAGACATTTCGTCCAATCGACTTTTGGTCCAACGGATTTTTCGTCCACAAGACATTTCGTCCAATCGACTTTTGGTCCACAGGACATTTCGTCCAGTCGACATTTAGTTCAAAGGATTTTTCGTCCAAGCAATCAATCCACATACTACACTCTCATCCATACAAATTCACATGCCAAACTACTGAAGTTACAAACACCAAATTTGGTATGAAGGTGTAGGACCATGAGTAGGTAAGGGAAAAAATCCGACATTTTGGAAAAGTCGCCATCTTGGATACAAAATGGCCGCCAAACCCATTGTTGTATACAATAGAGACTAAACGGCTGGGGCTATTGAATTGAAATTTGGAATGATGGTACATTATTGCTAGTAGGTAACGAAAATATTTTCAAATTTTGTAAAAGTCGGCATCTTGGATCCAAAATGGCCGCCAAACACATTGTTGTATAGAATAGAGAGCTTAAACTACTGGGACTATTGAATTGAAATTTGGTATAGAAGTACATTATCAATAGGAAGTTAATATAATATTACACAATTTACTCAAAGACGCCATCTTGTATCCAAAGCGGCAGACTTAAAATTTCATTTTCCACAACCATTGAGGTAGAAGCACGAAATTTAACATAAAGCTTTATCATAAGTAGTAGTTTAGGAAAATAGTAGTAGTAGGAAAATAATAAAATGTTTTGCGAAAGTCGCCATCTTGGATTAAAAATGGCCGCCCAAAAATCATTTTGACACCGTTTGAGCTAGAGAAATGAAATGTTATTTGAAGCTGTCTTCACGTGTAAGTCATGACAATATAATCTAATGTTAAAAACGCCGCCATCTTGGATACAAAATGGCCGCCAAAACCATTGTTGTTTAGAATATACAGGATAAACGCCTGGGGTTATTGAAATGCAATTGGGTGCAAAGGTAGAATATCACCAGTAGGTTACGAAAATATTACGAGATGTGTTGAAAGAAGCCATCTTTGATCCAAAATGGCTGCTAAACCTATTGCTTTATGGAATACACAGCCAAAACTACAGGGGATATTGAAATGAAATTTCGTATAGAGGTACATTTTCAATAGTAGGTCAAAATAATATTACACAATTTACCCAAAGACGCCATGTTGGATCCAAAATGGTGTACGTTAAAAATACATTTTCCACACCGTTTGAGTTAGAGGTACGGAACTTGGTATGAAGGTGTATTATGATGAATAGTTTAGGAAAATATTACAAAATGTTAAAAAATCACCATCTTGAATCCAAAATGGCTTCCAAACCTATCGTTGTATAGAAAAGAGACCCTAAACCGTTGAAGCTACAGAGATGAAGTTTGGCATTGTTGCTATTAGGTTAAGAAAATATTACATGATGTATCCAAAGACGCTATCATGAATCCAAAATCGCGGATCTAAAAATGCATTTTTGACACCGTTTGAGCTAGAGATACGAAATTTGGCATATATTTGCATTACGACGAGTATTTTAGGAAAATATTACAACATTTTAGAAAATTCGCCCTATTGGATCCGAAATGACGGTCCAAAAATAATTTTCGACACCGTTTGGGCTAGAAAAATGAAATTTTATTTGAAGACGTACCTTCAGGAGTACACGACAATATAATAAAAAGTTAAAAAGTCACCATTTTAATTCAAAATGGCTGCCCGGAAACCTATTTCCTAAATTATTAAGCCTAGACAAACGAAATTTGGTATGAAGGTGTACCATGAGGAGTAGGTTACAAAAATTGTAAAAAATACCTATGGGGGCGCAGCCCCCATGGTGGGGGGTATAATTGTAATATGGGAGCGCAGACCGCCAGAGAGTGTATGATTAAGATAAAGGGGCACGAAACTCCCTAAACCCTGATGTTGGGAGCGCAGCTCCCACGATTTGGTATGAAGGTGTAGGACCATAAGTAGGTAAAGCGAGAAATCCGATATTTTGAAAAAGTCGCCAGCTTGGATCTAAAATGGCCGCCAAGCCCATTGTTGTATAGAATACACAGAATAAACGGCTGGGGTTATTGAAATAGAATTTGGTAAAAAGGTAGAATATTACCAGTAGATTACGAAAATATTACGAGATGTGTTCAAAGCCCCCCATCTTGGATCCAAAATGGCTGCCAAACTCATTGTTTTATAGAATACACAGCCTAAACCGCTGGGGCTACTGAAATGAAATTTGTCATGGTGGTAAAATATCGATAGTGGGTTAACAAAATATTAAACAATGTATCTTAAGACGCCATCTTGGATCCAAAATGGCGGATTTATAAATCCATTTCCCACAACGATTTAGCTGGAGATACGAAATTTAGCATAACGATGTATCATAATTATTAGTTTAGGAAAATAATAAAAATTTTGGGAAAGTCATCTTTGATTCAAAATGACCGCCCAAAAAATCATTTTCGACACCGTTTTAGCTAGAGAAATTAAATTTTATTTGAAGGTGTACCTTCACGAGTAAGTCACGACAATATAATAAAACATTAAAAAAGTCGCCATCTTTAATTCAAAATGGCCGCCCGAAAACCCATTTTCTAAACTACTAAGGATAGACAAACGAAATTTCGTATGAATGTGTACCATGACGAGTAGGTTACAAAAAATGGGGCAAACTTACACTATGGGGGCGCAGCCCCCTGTGGGTTTGGTACAGATCGATATCAAGGGAAATAATAACCCGCACAGTCTGGCTATGATAAATAGGGCGCAGTCCCCAAAACCCCCAAGTTGAGGGCGCAATTTTGAACGAGTGAAGTTAAAGTGAGGAGAAATTTCGATATGTTGCTGACAAAGGTTGAAGCACCTAACACAGAAGATTGAACATTATTTAAATTAAAGAACATTTGATACGAAACAGGCGAGTGATATACTGTAATTTAATTATTTACAATCACGTGAAATACATTATTTGGTGCTTTTCTCAAGATTCTTGGCGATAACTGTAAATCCCGACATTTCTAAGATAGATTAGAGAATATATCATGAAACTTTTCTAAAATATTTAAGTGTGTGCGACTGGTCTGATTCTTGGAAATATAATGTCATTACCAGGATGTTCACATTACACAGAAACACTTTCCCTTCGGCAGTTTCCGCCCTCTTCACTCACTTTCAATCTAGCTGCGAAGAATTGGTACAGTAATACGGTATATTATTTCATTACGTCTGGAACTTCTACATCATTTTCCTCTCCCTTTTCTCTTCCTAGTTCTTCATCGGAGTAATTTAAATCTCTTTAATTTTCTTTCACATATTTTTCTAATTTCTGGTTACCGTCCCAAGAGGTTCCTCAACCGCCAGTATTTGTTTTTTCCCAACTCAAGAACTGTTTTGCTTGATTTTCTTCAAGCTGTTTTTAGTAGTTTCTTACCTAACAATATTTGTGTTGTATTTTCGTACATTCTTCCTTAAGGTTTTATTTTTATATTCGATTCTAGTTATTGTATTTTCTCCCTTTCTATTTCCCTTTTCTGCTCACCAAAAGTTTTGTTTCTTACTCTCCTTTGTCATGCTACTATTTATTTTGTTTTCTCTCTTATTATCTCGGTCAGTACATTATTTCTGCAATTGACATCTTCTTAATATTCTATCTCTTCCCGGGCGCTGACTGTGTTGATTAGTTCTGTACCGGATATCTGTTTGCTTTTCTCTAGTTTCTTTTTTCAATGTACAACGACGACTTCCTCTGATAACCTTCTCTAATCTAGTGTTTATTTCACTCTCATCTCACTACCCAACGATCACTGGAGATTTCAAAACTGTTCAGAAGATGCAAGTCTTGACCATTTCCCCTGTTATTTGATAGAATATAATCTATTTTGTTTCCAGCTCCATTTGAGCCTTAATATGTTCATTTCATCTGAGTTTTTTTTTTCTTAAAAGTAGCACTCGAAATGAATCGTTTATTGGTTTCTGAAAACTTTATTATTCTCTATTCACTCTCCTCGTTCTTCTCTGTTGTCTCTTTTCCAAATCCAAACTTTCTCACTTGCTTGTCACTGCTCCGCTTAGTACCTACTTTTGCCTTGAAGTATCCCATTGCTAACTTATAATGAGATTTAAAATTATCCAAAATATTTTGTATATACTCATATATATCTTCGACTTCTATTGCAAAGATTCCCATTCTCCAAGCAACTCAAACCTGCAAACCCTTCTGAGGACTTCTTGGGTACCCAATTCCCTTCGGCAGGTTAAATATATATGTATGAATTTTTGTTCGGTACAGGGTTCTAAACCTTTCAACTTACCCACTCTAACCTCCATTCGAAATTTTATTTTATATGGACCAGTCTAGTAACTGTTGACTGGCTCGTCACGCACCTCTTTTAGAAGTTGCCGAGAAATATAATAGCATAATTTATGGTATAACTACAAAATATACTGTGGGTTCTCATATGCATATCGAAGGATCTATCTGTACCCAATTTTTCACGGTTGTTTATTAAGGGTAGTTATATAAATAATTTATCACAGCCATATTCAATCCACTACTGGATGAGGCCTCTTCCCGAAGGGAGCAGTTGGTCTACGGTTCCCTCACTGTGATCGCCACTGTCTTTTATTCACAGCAGCCCCCAATTGTCCTCACGATGCTGAGTCAACACCGAAATTTTTTAGCCTCCACCGGGAATCGAATCCTGGACCGCACGCACTGAAGTCGAGCACTTATATATATCATCATATTCAGCCGTTCTCTATCCACTGCTGTATGAATGCCTCCCCCTTTTCGTTCCACATATCTCGGTCTGCTGCTATCAACATCCATATAGTTCCTGAAAATCGCTTGATTTCATCTTGCATTTGGACGTCGTCTCGGTCGTTTCTTTTCTCTAGGAATCCAATGTAGTACATTTGTCGTCCATCTTCCATCTGTTCGTCTAGCTATGTGACCGGCCCATTTCCACTTATATATATGCTTCACTACATTTTTTACCCTCCTCCCTAGGAAATGCTGAAATGATAGGCCTGTGTAGTGTCCTCACTCTGCCAATGGCTCTACAGTTTTTTTTTCAAACATTTCGCGGTCTTTGTCAGGGCCAAAGTATTCGGCTTAGGTGTGGGGAGAACGAACTGTCTTGTCTAAGATCTCGTGCGCAGTTAAATTCTTCTTTGTCAAGTTGTGAGGGATTCATGCATTTGGATTTTCTTGGTTGTGGATCAGCTTCTCTCTTCATCAACGCAACTTGTGGGAGTTATGGTTAGAAAAATAATTTATTACCAGGCTTCGTTTGGGTGAAATACATTTTCACTTTTCCAAGTATTTAGTTAATCTTTACCGATGATTTTATGTTGAAAGTTTATTTCCTGTGTTTTATTAAAATTTCCAACAAAACTTGTATGGTGTTCTTCCTGGACGTCTGGCTGGCTCTGTTTGCTTGTTATCTCAGCTTTCTAGGTGTAGGCGTCTCATTTCTTTAGTTTTGTTGGTTGCTTGTAGCTTTGTCTTCAGTAAGTGCAGCACGAAATCCAATTGGCGAATCAGACCACTTTCTTTGTGACCTCTTAAATATATCGGGCCTTGCTTTCTACCAAAGTGAATTCTCACTCTTCTTCCAACTTCGATCCTAACTGTCTGTAATGTTAGTAGCCTCACCATTGATACTTAGTTCTCCTCTCCGCAAAATAGCTGTGATATTGTCTTCGAAACTGGCTGCTGCTTTGGTGAACGGAGCCAAATTAAATTAAAATCAGGTTTCTGGAGCCTTCTTAAGGATCTACCATCTCGTATCCCTTTCCTAATTTCTAACTCGTATTGCAGGGCAGAAGCCTTTTGTAAAGCTGCTGGCGCAGTGTTTTGAAGCATTCTTTCTGGGCACCTCTCAACTTTTATTTTCGCCTAGAGGCACCAGCTTTGTCCTTTCTGGCTTGCTGCAGATTTCTCGGTAGGGTCAACCTTGGTACTTCGCTTCTCCCTTCATTGTTTTCTTGTTGTCCAAACTCCATGTGCCATACGTCGTCCAAGGTTTGGTTCAGATCTGGCAGGTTCATGGAGATTTCTGCGTTAAGTGTGTCCATATTCTACTAAAACTTCAGCTTTTATCAAGATCGTTGTATAGGCGAGGTTTGGTTTAGTACTTACAAGGGAAGGGTCACTCAGATCACCCCGAAACCCTACTTCAAATTCCGTACACAGGTAGGTCAGCCATAAAGAGATTACCAGACAGAAAATTAGCTGCCATTTTGAAGTGCAAGATCTTTAAATAAAAGAGTAACGTTTGGACGCAGTCTCTAATACAATGCTTGTCAAAGTATCAAAACTGCTTAATATCTCGGTTAGAACGCGTTATTTGAAAACTTGAAAGCGACAAATGTTGCAGAGCTATCGGACGGGCTAGCCCATTAAAATGTGTGGGACCCAACTTTGATTTTTTAAATTCGAATCCTCATCTTTAATGCAGATTCTGTATCTATGGAAGAAACTAAATCAGAATATGTCCTGCTAAAAAAAAATTGAATGTTAGTCCTTCAGGGCCGGGAAGTAGATTAATAGTGAGAAGTGTTAAAGGTCTGGAACGGCTAAATATCTCGGTTGCAATGCATTTTTGTAATTTGAAAGAGACACAGGTTTCAGAAAATCAACAGAGCTATCGGATGGGCTAGCCAATCAAAATGTTTGGGGCCCAAATTTGATCTTTTAAATGAGTATCCCCAGTTTTATTGCAGAATCTGTATATACGGATAAAACAAATAAGAATATGTCCTGTTCATAACTGTAGGATATAAGTTCTGGGCTCTACAGGGCGGGAAGGCAGATTAATGGTGACAAGAGCTAAAAGTTACGGAAACGCTACGTATGTCAGTTAGAATGTGTTTTTTTATACATGGAAGTTCATTTAGGAAATGCATCTATTTAACGATAGAAGAATGTACGTTTAACTACCTACCACTTTTATTCACATTTCATAATTCCTAATCCATTATTTATATAAAATACTCTGCGATAGTCATTTTCTGCGTTTGACAATACTAACTTATTCTAAATATTTTAGAAGCAATAAAGTAAACAATTTTTATGATTGATTGTGTACATAATCGTACGAGTTTCCATATACGCTAATACAGTGCTCGAATTTGAATTTTGAATTCGAATTTATTTTATGGCATTTAGGCTCAGGGTATATGGATGATAAGATGAATTGGTTGAATGAAGAAAGTGGGAGGAAACGGAAGCACCGCGAGAAAACCCACGCACACTGTGTTCGTCTACCACAAAGTCCACATGGCATGAGCAGAGATCGATCCGACGAACCCTAGAACCAGAGGTGAGCGCTGTACCAACTGAGCCACCGTGACCTCATACAATGTTCGATTTACCGGTGGGAATTCCAAGAATTTTCCCTGGTGCATTATCATTTGATCCCGGGTTATTGATTTTGACGCCCCAACCAGGGATAGAATCTATATATTTTCACCAAAAAGGTAGTATGTTGAAACTTGTAGTCATCCACTAGTTTCAGGATTCCCCTTCATAATTTATAACAAATCGGACACTGCGTCAATACTGTGGAACAACAGGAAAGAAGTAAACGGGTGATTCTTCCACCATAGGAAAAGTTTAACAGTGATAAACAACCTTTACATGAGTGATAAGAAAGAGAAGCTCGGGTATGTTGCTCCATTTTCGAAAGATTCTACGAAATTACAAAAAAATAAGAGAAGTGGCTAATATTTTGAGAGACCTTTGACATTCTGGAACTTTGACAAGCACTGTATAATAGATCGCGTCCAAACTTTACTTTTTATTCAATGGCAGCTAATTTTTTGTGTGGTAATCTGTTTGTGGCTCACCTACCTGTATACGAAATTTGAAGTAGGGTTTCGAGGTGATCTGAGTGGCCCTTCCCTTGTTAGAAGTACACTATATGAGACAACTGTTTGCAGTATTAGCACTGGTATGAAGAATTCCACATGTTCTAAAAGGTTCCGGATAACTGGACCTTTAGTTTGATAGCGCAAGGAACTTAGGGTCACCACTGCTACCAATATCTGTGCCCTTCAGCCTGGGGTTCTAGCAATATTATCTCTTGCAGTCTCCATGATTGAAGTTGATGTTAAATTAGTCAGTGAAGAGCCTTTTGAAATTAGTCGTAGCGCGTCTGACTACTAATCGGAATGTACGGGTTCAAATGCCGACCAGAAGAATGGAGATTTTTTCTCGTAGTGTTCCCATACCTGGCGCTCCAAAGTGTACTCACCCTCTTATCAAATTGAGTACCACGTCGAGTGTGGGACTCATCATCCCATCTCACTTCCTACCGTAAGCCTAGAAAATGTGAAGCGCTACCTCCACATTCCCCATGCGCCGTTCACAGCGCGTTCATATCACACAGGGGGATAGCATTACCCTTTTTTCTGTAAATTATAATAGGAATTTGTTTATATGTAAATTTTATTTATTGAAAGTAATTCATGTTCTACGGCTCACTACTAGTTTCCTTAAAGTACTGATACTTCTGCTGTAAGCAATTGTCCATAATTTTTAGTGATCCACGTAAATGCATGTTATTGTTATAAAAGAAAGTTTATGATTCACCGGAATTTTTCATAGAAACATAAATTATTATTCTCAATTTTAGTTATTCTAGTACAATGTAAATATGTAATATTGCTTAGATCCTGCTTGTCAGAAATATTTTATAAAAAAATTCTAATATATAACTTATCTAACTTGTTAATTACATGAACAGAAATTAATATCGATTTTTCTTACATTCCCCTCGACAATATCCGTTTCCCCAAACCTAAAATTCTGGGGAAAAGTCTGCCCCGAACCAGCCCCTAAATACGTCACTAGTCGTCTTGGAGTATTGCAATTGCAAACAGCTACTTATTTTCTATCTACGATCTTCGTATAAGACGCAGATTATCTGAGAAAAATGTCATTGTCACATTATGACTTTTCTTCGAACTATATTTTATGTAATTCAAATACTTCGATTAGAAATTTCGACGCAAGAAGTGTTCACCCACTCACAACTGACACACTGAATTGGACGATGAATGTGTGCAGCATAAATCGCAAATATCTAAAAAATTATTTCATCGATTTCCTATCTCGTGTGGGAATCAGAAATTAAGGGATACTTAAAATATTCTCATGTACCTACTCTGCAAAGAAATCAATATTTATGAATCGTGCATATTATAAAGAGAAACTCAACAGCAATACCAGTGCCTTTCAGAGTATAGATATAACTCAGCATGTGGTTCGGGACATTAGCGAAAAGTTGAATGGTAGTA
>JAGDQP010011740.1:24231-41545 GCA_022664845.1 Lepisma saccharinum
GTCGATTGGACGAAATGTCCTGTGGACGAAAAATCTGTTGGACCAAAAGTCGATTGGACGAAATGTCCTGTGGACGAAAAATCTGTTGGACCAAAAGTCGATTGGACGAAATGTCTTGTGGAGGAAAAATCCGTTGGACAAAAAGTAGATTGGACGAGATGTCTTGTGGACGAAACATCTGTTGGACGAAATGTCTTGTGGACGAAAAATCTGTTGGGTGAAATGTCTTGTGGACGAAAAGTCAAGTGGACGAATTGTCTCTGGACGAAATGTCTGTGGACGAAATATTTGTGGACGAAATGTCGCGTGGACAAAATTTCGTTGGAAAAAATGTGGTATCACCATCTTTTTGCACCTCTGGTGATTTTGCTCAAATTTGACAGCATTTTGTATGTGTATAATATATCAGTACAAAACCGCGTTTGGATTAAAAGGAAGAGTGACGCAAGAATTCTACACACAAAGAGGTGATATATATTTTGCGAGTGACTTTCTTTGTGTCACTATAGCGAAAGTATTGCCTTTGTAATAAAATTAAGAGACAGCATGCCTCTGCCATAGTGACACAAAGAAAGTCACTCGCAAAATAGATATCACTTCTTTTGTAAGAACAATTCTTGCATCACTCTTCCTTTTACCTCAAACGGGTTTTTGTACTGATATCAGTTATTTTGTAAGGCTGTCTATAAAATAAAAGACTGTAACACGAGCCATCTATGCCGATGCTCCTCTCTCCTGCACACGCGCTATAACGTGTAGGAGACACGTGCACTGTAAATACAACGGAGAAACCACATCTGCGAGGTTGCTTCGGTGAACTGGTGGTTAAGCCGTCGACTTTGTAAACAAAAAAGCCCTGGTTCGAGTCCCGGCGACGTTAACACTAGATTTTCCTTTCAGGATATATTTTCATGTGTTTATATATGTTTATATTCATTATTAGTAATTGCTTTCCTGCATTTTACTTACATTATCTTAAGTTAGTGATCATGGCGAAGTGGACTTTAGGTAAGGTTAGGTTTGGTCATGTAAGTTTTCAAAATTTATTTTTATGATTAATAATTTTTTCTTGCATTATTCGTACATTTTCTTAAATTACTGACCACAGGAACGTGGAGGTTAGATACAATAAGGTACGATCATATATGTTTACATTTTTCTCCTTTACGTCATGGCCAGATGAGTGGAGCAGCTGCGGAGAGTGTTCTCCGTACGGGCTCGTATTTAAAAGGTGTCACGTGTCACTATCGCGGAAGGATACAAGATCGATTTTACTCCATATCTCCAAAACCGTAACTCCTATAAAAAAATCTAAGGTTGGATTAACATGAGGGTCCGCAATAGACCCCTAAACCCCCCGCTTGCACCCATTTGGAGCTAAAACAGAAAGATACATAGAATGACGTACATACCTTTTTATCATTTGTGAAAATTTTGTGATTCGGTTAAAAAGGGTCGAAAAAAATCGAAATACTATCCTAAAAAATGTGAAATTTTGATATTTTTTTCAAAGACCCCTAAGGGGTCCCAAGGAGAACCTACCGACCCAATTTTTTCCTGTGTCTTAGTATTGGAAAGGGCTTTCAAATGTAAGTTCAAGCATCAAAATCGGACTTATACTTCGGTAGATCCGAAACTAACTGTATATTATCTGAGTGCCTCTAACAGTGTCCTTTGCCAGCGTCACTCGAAGAACTGCCGCTCTTCATGATATATACTTGCTTAGTTGAGAGCGGTGCGTCCTGTATCCCGTGGTTAGCTGCACCCACAACTCGTGGTTTTGGGAGACGGCGCTCTTTTTATCGCAACCAGACTCTCCGGGGGACTGCTCCCCCCAGGGTGCAGATTGTCCCCATACCATCGGAAGTTTGCCCCATTTATTTTAACCTACTCGTGATGGTACACCTTAATACCAAATTTCGTTTTTCTAGCTTCAGTGGTTTGGAAAATGGAATTCGGATGGCCATTTTGGATTAAAGATGGTAACATTTTTAACATTATCTTATATTCTCGTGACCTAATCGTGATGGTACACCTTCATACCACAGTTCAGTTCTCGATCTCCAACGGTGTGGAAAATGGTTTTGTGGCTGCCATTTTGAATCCAAGATAGTGACTTTTTTCAAAATGTAATATTTTCCTAAATTACTGTTGATAATATACATTTATGCCAATTGTCGTATCTCAAGGTCAAACGATGTCGAAAATGGATTATGAGGTCCGCCATTTTAGCTCCAAGTTTGTGTCTGTGGAAACATTTGGTAATGTTTTCCTAACCTACTAATGATATGTATCGTCATACCATATTTCGTTTTTCTAGCTTCAGCCGTTTAGGCGTGTATTCTACGAAAATTTTGTTTTGGGGTGAAGACCCAAGGTGACAACTATTTCAACATTTTGTAAAATTTTCTTAGCCTACTAAAGGTGATGTACCTCCATACCAAATTTCGGTTTTCTAGCTTTACCCATTTAGGCTGTGTATTCTATGAAATTTTACGTTTAGAGGCCATTACAAATACAAGATGGCGACTTTTCAAAATGATGGGATCTTTTCGTTTTCCTATTTATCATCCTCCAACTTCATGCCAAAATCCATGGTTCTAGCTTATCGTGAACACCCTAAACAATATGAGTGATTGAGTGAGTGATTGTGAGTTTATGAAACAGTAAGCCTAAAATACGCAATTTCAGGGTTCCTCAACTCGAATATGCTTCAAGCTACGAATACATATTTTGCACACCTGCACATATTTGCCATACCTCCTTGACTTTGAAAGCTCATATTCCTAACTTTAAGATACTTTTTCTTATGGGCCTCGAATTTGCCGATTTCACCAAAAACTCTTGTTCCTGCATAACATGCTTCTGGCAGTGCTAGCATTTTATGACGCGCAAAATTTTGTGGGACACACAGGAACACTGGAATATGGCGTGAGGTGCCAAGTTTCATGATGTTCGAGCCTCAGGGTTGTTGGTGGTGGGCGTGTTGGTTTTAGAGCCGCCACCAGCCTTATGGTTTGAAGATCATGAATCTTGCCACCTCGCGAAAACTTTCAGTGTTACATGCTGTCGCCGTGGAACTTAGCTTATCCCAATTCCATTTCACCACATTTTGGAGCCCAAGATGTTGGCTGAACTTTTTGTACCTCTGGTATTTTTGCTCAGATTTCAGAGCTTTTCTACGTGTATAATATCGTTGTCGGAACTGCAATACCCCTAAGTGGTAAACCATGAATTTTTCATGAAGGACAAAATAACGGTTTCTAGATTAAAATTTGGAATACGAAATTTCGAAATTTACGTTCTGCAATGTTCCCATACTAGTTTGCAACTATATTTCACATTTGCACAAAACCGCTCATACCCTGTATTCGATGTAAGGTGATTGTTTGTGTATACCTCATACAGTGTGCAAAGTGTCAGGAGAAATTAAAAACATTTTGTCCGTTCTTCAATGTTCTCAGCGATGCGACAACACGTATTGGACTTGTCGCTGGTATCTGATAGTTGAATCGGAACGTTCACAAGATAATTTCATAAGACAATGAAACAAGAACTCATCACATACAACAAGACAGAATTCCCTGATAAGGTATTCATTGGCGGAAAACTTAAAACCATGTAAATTAAAAATGTAGTGTCTTGATCTCAATAATTGCAAATAACTAGGTTTCTGTTATTCGAGAGTTAAAGGCACCTATTGTCCAAATCACACAGGATCTTTAATAAATTGACGACAAACTTTAAACTAAGTTCTTTTAGAAATATGGGGATGACAATGTTCTAGGAAACGTTCATAATAAATAGCCTTGGAAAGTTCTGAATCATTCATATGACTTCCAACATGTTGTTCAATCACAGTATTCGTATTCAAATTATGCCCTTTACCTAACTTACACTTTGAACACTAAATATAATTGTCCTGAAAATAAGTACTTCCTATTTTCAATAGACACTTGTCTACAATATAATCTCCAGTACATTGCGTACACTGAGCTATGATCACTACTCAGTTCCACTAAATATTGGTTACATATACACTTCCAATACTTAACGCGGTTGAATGCAATGTCCACTACACAGTTCAATGTAAGGACTTGTCAATAAACACAGTTCTGATATGTACAAAGTCCATACACATGATTCACAAAATACACAGTTAAACTTCACAAATACTGTCGCTTATTGGCTTCAGTGGGCTGGACCTTTTTTCGGCAAACATATCCTGAGCCTTCCACGGGTCGGTTTTCATGAGATATTGTATTCCTCAGTCAAATTTCTGATTCAGTTCAGCTGCGTTCGGATGTTTGTTCAAGTAGATTTTAAAGAGACCCTGGGTAGCCTGGGGGTCACGTAACGTGTAACAGGTTCGAGCTTCAAATTCAGGATACACTTCGTCGGAAAAGGTGTCAAGTAACATACATCACGTTAAATGTCCATTGCATTCGCGCTCTTGTCGGTTACGACTGTTTCTCTAACATCCTAAGCACAGTATATTTTTAGAATGATCCCAAGCGTCAATGTCGGACCGTATTTGGCTTTGTCCACGTAGTGTAGACAAATACATTCTTTGTCCTCCTAGCGCGGTGTTAACTTAGGCTTTTGACTTTATCTGCTTGTGCAACAGTATTAGCTTTGTGTTCTGCGAGCGTCACAACAGGCTTTAATACGTTTTAATTTGTCATGGTTCGTGAATGACTAGGTGTTGGAATGGATATGTCTCCACCTCTCAACTTAAGAAGAAATATCAATACCAGTCAATACCATGCCAGTGACGCAGTACGGTTTTGCGCATCATACAGCCTCCAGTATAGATTCCCACAATATGGCAGTGGAGGTGGGAGATATTACGTATTCCACCCAGATCGTCTACTTGTTACAGACCAAAACGATATACGTCACAATGATGGGTTATTTCCTTAACACAACCAACACAACAAAGCTCGCATGTATTGTTCACTCTGACAGGTCATTTATCTCTATAGGGGTCCAGGAGTTAGTGGTAGAAGAACAAGTTAAAAGCTCTCAGAACTGCCATCACGGCCTAATTTATCTACTCCTAATGCTATATTCTTGCGGGTCCAGTCCATTGAGAGCAAACGCGGCACCTATTTTGTAGATATACGTCACACACAATGTTTCGCATAAAATTGACAACACTGTACCTTGTGTTATGTCTGTTGCATCAAATATTTAGCGCACTTTGATTCGTCGGTCACGGAAAATCATATCTTGGATTTTGTCAATCCTTTTGGATGAAGTCACTTCTACTGGACGTCCCAAACTACGTTCAATTCTCCTGAGTGTACGGCCACGTTTGAACTTATTTATCTAATTGTAAACGTTCACAAAGACAGGAGCAGATTTGCTATGAACTTCATTTTACTCGGCTTTGATCTATTTCGATGTTAAACCTTTCGCTAGAAGTGTTTTATCACAAAATGAAACTTTTTTTTTATGTTATACTTTTGTATTTAAACATAAGTTTGGTGTTATTTGTACTGCAGCAGAGCCAGTAAATTGCATTTAATAAAACAAGCATGGGCATGTTGTATGTGTTAAGTGTTGTTGACTTGATGAAATTTAGATATGGAGGCAATCAAATTTTGACCAAGCAATCCAAGATGGTCGCCATTTAAAAAATATCTACTCCCAACACTACAACTTTTCACCTCTTCATACGTAGTCAGGTAAATGCAACATTTATGAACGTGGGTCCATTTACCAAAATTGTAGACTATTTAAATCCCATTCTAACTAGTCAAGAAACAACCTTTTAAGTCAAACCGTTCTCTTTTTATAGTTTTCGAAACTATAGATACTTCCGAGAGATTTCATTGACGGCAGACGTACTAGTTCTGAAATCTGTGCTTTACATATTTGTTACAAATTAAAACCAATTGAAAATTTACTTTCTTTTAACTATAACATTGACCATCAAACGTAAAATAGCGGCAAGGAAGTTCAAATGAGCAGGCAATGTGAAAAACCTCACAAGTATAAAAGCTCACACCGCTCATGAGCAAAATTTGTTTGGATTCATGTTTTGAAAACAATCATGAAACATGAATTGAATAAAGTTAACTGAAAGATTTATACTTCAATTTACTTCAGTTAGACCACGCCACATAGGTTAGGGTTACTCCGGAAAACACCAAAATGTGTTTAACCTCACTTCTGAAAATTATGCTTAAACGAACAGGTAGGATTTTGCCATGTTATATGCTCATATTCGCGGTTGATGTCCTCTAAGACACTGACTCCTTGTTATCATTGAAGTGCCAACCATGTGTTTATGCCAAGGAGTTGGTTGTTAGACCCCCTAGTGTATCCTG
The DNA here is from genome assembly GCA_022664845.1 of Lepisma saccharinum. Lineage (NCBI taxonomy): Eukaryota > Metazoa > Arthropoda > Insecta > Zygentoma > Lepismatidae > Lepisma > Lepisma saccharinum. The sequence goes on from JAGDQP010011740.1 coordinate 30,567, forward strand.
CACTGAATAAACTGGACATTGACAAACATGATTGATACGAATCACTTGTTCTTATTAAATATACGAAACTCTTATTAAATATCACCAAATATAACAAGGCATGTCGTTTGAGAGAAAACAACAAAAAATGTATCGACTACGGCATCGACAGGAGAGGAAAATAAATTACCACATCGCCCAAGGAGCCTGTACTGCACGTTCGCGAAGTGACAGTAGTCCAATATTTATTTTTTTGTGGAGAAGCGTCTCGACAAATACAAGTTATACGGTATGCAGCTGGAGAGGAATTAGAATACAATATATGAAACTGTGTTCCAGAATTTAGTGACCATGTCTTGACTGCTAATTGTACTAAAGATAGTATGGGAGCTCAGGATTGCAACTACCTTAATAAGGCCTCACTTGTTTGTTCTTCAGCGCGTGGGAGGGTTTTCTCAATGTTCTTGCATTCCTCCCAATTCCTGTATTCCACAAAATGCCTTAAATAAAATTCAAATTTAATCTGCTTTTAGAGGAGCAAATAAAATGTAAGGCCATAAGAAAAACTATGCTGGTTACTATGTAATGTGTTGAAGTAAAATCGAATGCAGAATTTGATGACAATGGGCTGTCATAAGAAAGCTCAAATAATACCCATTTAATAACTAACTAATATAGAACAGCATGTCTTTATTCGCATGATAGACACTTTCTCGCAATATCGTACTTTGAGGAAATGTGAACCCTGGATTTGAAAGAGCTGTTGCTACACTTTGGCACGAATTGTGAATGCATTTTGCTCTCCGAGAATTTTACTTATTGCCGGTTCCGGTTGTTTTAGTTCGAGGTGTGTAGATCGTCGTTCACATCGGAAGTTAGCAGGAAGACTGTATTGTCAATAGACATATAATAATAAGTTAATCAAATACAAAACGTCCGTAAATTAAGTACAATTAAGAATTCGAAGTCGTGCAGCATCAAAAATACGTTGATAGGAAGTATATAAAGTTTCTCGGAAAGTTTCGTAACTGTACCGAGGTACGTTAGATATACTGAAAAAAAACTTCAAAATAGAATACCTATTGCACTCAGAGGTGCTCCCCACAGAAAAAAGTATTACGTGTTAATCACGTTATATCTTGTTACCTTGGATATACATACCTGTTTCATTCCATACTAGTCGGGAGGATGTGCAGTCCATCACCTGATGGTCATCTTCTTCACCCATGTTCAGTTTTTTTTTGTAGACGACAGACAACCCGTCTTGACAACCAGCGGTTACCGGCAGTGCCTTCTTCCTACTGACGAATTTGCCTAGGTATCTATTGACTATTTACAATAGACCAAACTTGACAGACTGATGGTCACTCACTTCAGAACCGAATCCTTGCCCTTGCCTTCAGAACACAACCAAAATGAGTAAGAAGAAGAGTTTGAAGTGTCCTAAGGAAGAGCGTATCAGTTCCAGGGCCAAGGGTACTTCAAAGAGAGGAAGCATATCAACTAGTCATGTACAAACCAACACTATCTTCAAGAAAGAAACCAAGAAGAAACTACAAACAGAGGAACAACCTTCAAAACCACGCGCCAATCCAAAAATGTTAAAAACCAAGACAACAAGGAAATGGTACCTGTCTACGAAGATGAGATTTCTTCATATGAAACCAGTGAAGGGTCGGCGAATTATTCCTTGCCTGCAGAAGAAGAAGTTCCTTCTCCAAATCCATCTACCTCATGCTCACATTCTCCATTTAATCTAGGTAACAAAGAAACTCCAATCTCAAATTCAAATCGTTCACTGCAAAATATGTAATTACGCACAAATGATAAGTCAACAGAGCAAATAGATGGTTCTTATGTAGAACGAACTATCAGTCAGGAACAAATAAAAGAAAACAATGATAAGGCTTTTATGATAGGGTGCTCATAAGATAAGGATAGTACTAATACCAATCAACAAAACAAAGCCCTAGATCCGAACATTGAACAAGTAAACAACATAAAATACGCTGTAGTTATTAATAATTTTAAAAATGACTTTACTCATCCAAACACCTTACATAACAAAATCAATAGTCGTAATCCAAACATTGCCTTGTTGGCTTATCCAACACAAAGACTTAATGGTATTATGTTATATTTCAAATATAAAAATAGTAAAGAGCGGTTTGTAAATACCTTTAGAGAAAGCGTTTTTGGTCCAAAAGCTAAATTCAGTATTTTCGATGCGAATACAAAAGAAACTATCAAAGTCTCTTCTCAAACTACCTGTACATGTGTGATCATGGAATTCCTACCTCTATGCAAAAGGACGAATTAAAAAAATATATATTACATCAAAAATTTCCAATCAGAAGCGTCGGAATAATACAAAATGACTATGGCCCGCTTGCTCTTGTGAGAATGATCACGAAGGATCCTAATTAGTAGACCAATAACAAATGGGATTACTATAGGATGCACTAGGTATAGAGTAGAAGAATTTATAATTGCAGGTAGACTGTTGCCTTGCAAAACATTGTTGCAATATCATTTCAGTAAACCATGTAATAAAATACAACCATGTTTCAAATAGGGAAATTCTCATCAAAATATAACGTGTCAAGTATAAATTTATTTAAAAGATGTAAAAAAGAAGGACATAGAACTGAATTTTCCGCTTGTCCACACATACTTAAGCAATATATTCCTATCACACCAGAGAGAGATTGCAGATCAGCTAACAACAAACCACCAACAAATTTCGCAAATCTTTCCAAACCAAAGAAAACCAATACCGATGATAAAGATGATTAAGTTCAGAACAATACCCCTACTTCTACAATAGAACCTACATTAATCATTGCAATAAATGAACAAACTAAGACTATAGTCAAATGGATGTCCACTGTCTTGGCCAAGACACTCCCTCACAATAACTTCCCTAAGATAAGCAATGCAATAGGAAAGTCTATGAGGAAATACTGGAATGTAGACTGAGTGAATATCTTAAAGTTTACTGATTGTCACATTTTCGTTGAGAATGAAGATTTCATTAAAAAGCAAGAAACGAATAAAAATAATTTGTATTTTAATCAGGACGAAAACATAGTGGATATTGATGATGAATCATAAAGATAAGCAATTAGCCACCACTCCTTCCACCAAGTCCCTTAAGCTTCTGTTCATAAATATTAACTTTATACGTAAAGAAATACAAAAAAGAAAATCATTACAACTTGCTAAAGATGAGAGGGTCCATGTAATTCTAATATAAGAAACAAAACTAAAATCGTCTATCTTCTTAAATTCTCCTGGCTATAAAGTATATCGAAAGGATAGAAAAGAATCTTCAGGGGGCATGCTCAATTTGGTGGAAGACTATACATTCTCAAGAGATTGATTTGCAGAATGAATTGCGGGATACTAATTCTTATCCATCACTCATCTCAATAACAACTAAACCTGTAGCCTTATTTATTGCAACTTTGTATTCTCACCCAAGAAGAAATATAAAACTGAGATTTCTCCTTTTTAAACATATTAAACGATTAAGATATTTAATAGTTGTGGCCGACATTAATAGCTAATACAGTATGCTTGGGGATAGAGCCTCTGAAGACAATGGCAAGGCTATTTTCGATTACCTTTTAAATTTTATTTAATCAATCTTCAGGTTGTACCAAATTCTACTCTCGATGCAATAGAAACTCCTCCAGACAAAATCTTACTTACTTTTGTCCCATATGATCAATATACTCTCAAATTACAAAGTCAGCAAAAGTCCACAGTGCAATTTACTTAATCTTTAATATTCATATTACCAAAAATATCTCATCTTCTTACAAATTCTACAAACAAGCAGATTGAGCAAAATATGAAACAATACTTAGTATCTTCATCAACCAGCAAATCTTCCCCTTTGAAACTCCTGCAGATATAAAGACATCAAATCCAATCATAGTTAATTTATTGAAACAGGCTGCAACTAATCAGTACCGATGAACAAGTACATTCCCGATACTGAACAACTCCAGTTAACATTATTATCTTAATGAGACTTTAAAGAGCTCTTACAAGACGTCATTACAGACAACGAAACGATCTCCTAAAAACAAACATTCATAAACTACAGAAATAAATCAAAACTGAAATTGGCAAACTGAGAAAATTAAAACTTAAAGAATTTATTTCCAATCTTTACGAATCATATAGACACAAGCCACAATCTTTAAGTTTTGGGTTATTAATAGAAAAAGAAATAGGAAATCGAAGCACAAATCATTTCCACATAAAATAGAGAATATGGGAATCACCTCACAAGATATCTTATTCGACAGTTTTTATTGAAAGTATAATGATAAGTACACTGTCCATGTTTCCGGCAAAGTTAATGCTGTTCAAACATAAGTAATCCAAACTTCGAATTTCTACACAGAAATTATTTCATAATGAGGATGTCACATTATTATACAGAAATGATATCGTCCAGGGCAACTTAGATATTTTACTGCAAGGCATCACGCCTGATGAAATTCTTTATTCTCTAAGGGAGAGAAATACTGCAACCCGACCGTGTCATATATCGAACTTACTACTATCAAAATCTCATCAATCCTTACTCACTATTCTGGCCGCACCCTATAATTCAACACTCAAAGCTGGAGTTAATCCGATTCATTGGAAATAAGCATTCACCATGCTAATTCCTAAACCAAACAAAAGCTCCTAAAACTCAGATGATTATCACCGTATAACTTGGAAAAAACACAATTCCAAAAACTTGCGAAACAAATATAGCCCAAATCTTAGCCCATAGACTATCTGAGTATTTAGAAGAAACTGACAAACTTTCTCCAAGTGAAGCAGGATTCAGAAGCGGAATTTCAACCATTGATCAATTGCTTAGAACAACTATAGACATGCAACGTGCATTAAACAGAAGAAACATAGTTGGCGCTGTATTCATGGATCTGACCAGTGCTTTCGATAACGTCTGGCATGATGGCCTTCAATTCAAACCATACAAACTTCAATTACCCACCATATATATTAGATGGATAGGCAAGTTTTGAAAGACAGGACCACCCTGATCAAGATAAATACAGATCTCAGTAAGGTTATACACATTAAATGAAGAGTACCACATGGATCAGATATGAGTCCCATCCTTTACTTAATATAATGTCGGACAATCTTTCGGTGAATGTAAAACTATATCTATATATATCGATAATCAGAGCTATTATTTTGTATGGACACCAACTATATAATTATAAAATAAATACTGAACCTCTCCTGAAATTGAAAGACATTATATTAGATTTGCTTTCAGGTTTTGGAACGATGACATTGATACTCTGTAAAGGACTTCAGGTCTGACTCTACGCAATGATATTCTCAATGAACAGAAAAATAAATATTTCTCTAATTCACAATATAACAAGCTTCTAACTCTGCACATAGACGCATACGAGTTTAGCTTTCAAGGTTTAATCCAATTACATGCCCAAATTTTATCCATTCAGTAGATACTTAATCAATAACAATCCAAAATTTAAAAGTACAAATAAAATTTAGGACGAAATTTACTTGAGTATGTTTCTAGTGATGTAAGACGCAGGCTGAAATTCACATCAATGAATTTTTCTGATCATCTATTATACCACATTATACCTCCAATTCCTACCTACCGATTTAACCTTATTAATATGTAAGGCATTGACAAAATCAGACCATTTTACCCAGGACGAAATTAGCTAGGCTTGTCTAGAAGTCCATCCCTCATTTATTGCTAAGCTAGTGAAAATTTACATTATTCGCTAGCTCACTCATCGCTTTTCTGTCCTACAGTATCTTGTTTTCACGACCGGAGAAAAGAAACAATGTGTCAAATAAATAATTCCTTTTCACACATAAGATAAACATTCTTCTTTTATCACGTCCACCACAAGATAATCTATATGATCATCTTACCATTATCTTGGAACGATTCCTCGTCTTGTGCTACTGTGCACTAAACAGTTCCCTAGCAGTCTGAATAAAGCTCTTCTACTTGCGTCATTGTTCCATCAATAAAATAGCACCCACAGCACTTGTTACACGTACTGCGAACACTATATCAAAGCGGATATAAATGGCAACAAGCTGCGTCACTCTAAATGCTTAACCCATCAATCATTAAGAGGGGTGGACAACATAAAGTCATACATTGACATCACCAGTATCGGTCTTCTTGGACTTTCCCAACTTGTCTCATGCTAATACAAGAAGGAATGATGCCACTCTAAAGCTTGAAGTTAAAGAAAACTGCAACTTGTTTACGCACTGTTGAGTACATTTTGCAAAAAAAGAATGCGATAATATGTTATGTGTAAATGCTAACTTTAAAGTTGTATGGCCAGTATTATCTTTACAAATTATTTGAACATTTATTGTATACGTATATCGAAAGTATACATTTGTTGTATAAGTATTCTTGTCCGATTTTCATAGAAACAAATAGGTATACAGTAAGTGCAATTACCTTTAGTTTCCTCAAGGTAATCCTCGTCGGAATGAAGCATCGTTTGCTAACGTTCCGACAGCTGCGCAATGCATTAACGGTAAAACTCGGATGGGGGTCTAAAATCAAAGACGTCTGTGAATACCTACCTCAAATCTATCTCATTGGCGAAGTATTTTCCACGATTGTAGTTGTGGTCCCCAGTAATGGTTTAGCAAGGTGGTTTCAGCTTGTAGTGCACCACTTGTGGACTAGTCAATCAGACACAACGGATGATCTTGCGTATAGGGTTCCACGGTGACAAGCAATGTCTGGAGCACTTGGTAGTCTCGTACAGGACCCACGTTTCGTCACTGGTGAACACTTAGTAGCATGTTATTGTGTTTGGTGCCGAAAATTAACAACAAAAAGGGTTTTCATTAATTGATCCATGTTGACTTCGGACAGAGTATGAGATTTCCAATTGACCAAATCATGTCTTCCCTATGTGGTACATGTAGAATCTGACTGCTTGTTCATGAATCTGGAAGTTTGCGGCAAGCTTATTGTGCGTTGGCTGCCTTCATGGTTGGTTCCATCTCTATGGCTGTATTCCGATCTTCGTTATTCATGGCCTGTGAGCGCCCAGTGTGGAATTAATCCCACAGGGACAAATTTCCCGACTCGAATTTCTGGAACCAATGCCTATCGTTGAGCTCATTCACGTTGGTATCCCCATAGGCTTGACGTATTCGGACTTGATTCGGTTACGGCCAAGCTCACCTTCAAGTCAGAAAGCAAAGGAACCCGGACGATGTTTCGACCGCTGAATTTATCTTCACCCCTGTTCGAGCTCTGGGCGATGCGAATGTGCGAAGCATCTGTTGTAGTAACTGTAAATGTTCCCACTCCCATTTCGCCATCAGTAGTCACGTCTTTCCATGCGACTTAAAAATGGCAAGAACGCTTTTGGTTACTTTGTACATTGCTTTTACAGTCTAATTATACCCAATCTTATAACGTAAATTTAGAATGTTCAACTACACATTATTCCGTATCGAACCTACGATCATTTTCTGACAAGGGTTTGTTTATTATGTATCCATGTACCAGTACTTATCAGAATTTTAACTATTTAAATTAACATTTTATTAGTGTATAAAATGTGGATATTTTGACGTAGGAGGTTGATTCTTGTCGTTTGAAATGATTTTGATACTTTACAATTTGGTGAGAAGATTCAAACCCATAAATGTTACTTATATCAAGGTATGAGGGAAAATATATAAAATAGTAGTGCCGCGAGTTGCAATTTCAAAAATGTAGGCCATCTTGGATTCCTCTATCAAATTTTGAATACAGCTATGCCTAAATTTCATCACGTCAACAGCACATACCATATAACAGAAGTCTATGATTGTTTCAATAAATGCAGTTTTCTAACCATATCGTAATGACCAGCGTGTATAGCTAACACGTGGACATTGTATAAACAATAACACACATGTTTATAGAACAAACATGTGGTTATGCAAACAAATAAAACACACAAATTGGAGCAGATGACGGTTAACTCCACAAACTAACACCAGATGGAGCAAATAACGGAAGACAGAGGGAGCTGGAGTCAAGTAGGATAAGCAAGAGGAACCACCCCTACATTCACCTTTAAAAAGGACCTGCACAGAGCAAGAAACATCACTCATTTCCCCCGGGTGGTCAGCTCCTCTCCTTCAACCGTTCGCAGTTTGCTAAGAAACTGGAACATCCTAGTACGTAGTTCGCTAAGGAACTAGTACTATCCCGCACATTTAGTTCGCCAAGGAACTGGTGTGCACTCTCACACGTAAGTCCTAACTTAAACCTGTACGTAATTCGCCAAGGAACTGGTACAACCACCTGACACGTAATTCGCTAAGGAATTAGTGTCATCCGCACACGTAGTTCACCAAGGAACTGGTGTGTACTGTTACCTTAATATTCTCCGTACGTAGTTCGCTAAGGAACTGGTACAACTTCCCGACACGCAGCTTGCTAAGGAACTGGTGCCATCCTATTTTCCAGAACCTCTAACTGATCGCTATTAAATAAGACATCTTTAATCATTTATACTCAGATAACTGTAAACTGTGTTCTTCGGGACGGTAATTTTATTAACTTTGTTCTTGTATGTAAATAAAGGGTTGAGGGCTAAAAACCAATCCCTTACATCTTTGACTCTACCAAATTAAAACTAAAGGGAACATTACGTGGTGGTAGGCGTCGATTTCACATTTTAAGGGTGAAGAAGACAAAAAGTGTCCAAAGCGAGCACAAAAAAAAAGCCCAAAATACCCATTATATTTAATCTTGTCAAGCGATTATATTCTATTCTTGAGTATCACTGTTTGTCAGATACATGGTTGATATTGCTAGGTTAGGATAGGGAATCAGATTTTCAAATGTCATTTCATAAACTTCCTATAAAACACTTTATGAGTAAATGCCAGTAAACACAAGATCTGGTGGTCGAAACACAAATTTTGAAGAAGAAAAAGAAAATAGCGAGAACGGCGAGATGGCAACTCCATTAAAGCCATCCTTCAATTTGCCTCAGTTAACAAAGTTTTCTGGGTACATTAACGAGGACCCGGATAGATTTTTTTTTGTTATTTGAACATTTAGCTTCTTTGCAACAATGGGACGATACGAAGCGGATAAAGCTATTGCCGATGTATCTTCAGGATACAGCTTTGGATTTGGTATTCCAATTAAAATCACAGAACCTTCTGGGTGAGACAACTTACGCACAATTGAAAGATAAGCTTGTCAGCCTGTGTAGACCGAAAACACCACTTTATAAGGCAGAAATAGAATTAAATGCGATGCAGCAATATATAGATGGACCTATTGACTCCTATTTTTTACGGAAATTACGAGCAACAAGACACAACATTCCGGACGCAACAGAGGAACAAAAAGTTCACTTTTTGGCAAAAGGCCTTAAAGAAGAATTTTATTAAGAATATTGCGTTAGAACACTTCTCATCCGTGAAGGATTTACAACAACGTTTGCACGCACTTGAAGCATCAACGGACTTATTAGGGAAAATAGAGTTCATGGGAAAATCTCAGGCATTGCTAACATTAATGGACCAATTACAACAGAGTCAGAAATCAAGAACTTCAATCAATAATCCAGTTCGGCAATCTGAAGAACAGATGTACCCACAGATGGACTACCAGAGGCTATACGACCAGTTGCAAAATAACCAAATTTCGCACATACAAAATATGAGTAGGCAACAACCTTTTCCTCGAATTCAACACCAACAATCGGCAACAATACAAACTTTTCCACACAGGAACCCATAATAGACTTACGAAAAAGAGAACCAGAACCACCTGCTCAATCCTGGAGTATATCCTCCATCATAAGAACTTTATTACCATGGCCCAAACCTGAGCTACCTAACGAAATACCTGTATTTCAGCCAACAAATTCACAAAGTAACCAAAGCAGGCCCCAACCGCCCATTCTTGCTTGGTATAGTAACCAACCAACACCCCCTGGAAAGGAACCCGTCAAGCACATTATTGACACCTTCAGTCCTGTTCCTAGTCAGACAATCCAAAATCAAAATAATTTAGAGAGTATCACCAATAAATTGGCCGAATTCTCGCTAATGGTCATTAAAAAGAATACTAGCCAGAAACAAGACTACAGGAAAAACGGGAACAAGAGGTACTATAATAATAACAAGGGAAGCAAAAATGAGGCACAAAATAACAAAAAAGGTGGTGAAAAAATCAAAGTGGTTCTGGCACAGTTTCAATATGTGCCGTGTGTTTTAAGCCAGGACACTCTGCACAAATTTGTTGGCACCGTGAAAAGAAGGACACGGATTTGGGAAACTAAAAACCGCGTCCCGTATCCTGAATGAAAATCAGAAAGTTCCGCGGACGCAAAAAGAAACAAAAAAGGAGAAAGCTCAACTTTCACCAAAAGGACCTGCCGCAACTGATTCAGCAATAATTTATGGTCAGTTGACAAACAACAAAAATACGGAATTAGTGAGATATAATCCCGAAAAAACAAATATATGCTCAATGTACGCATTGGTGATGAAATAATTCCTATTGTAATAGATCCAGCTAGTACAATTTCCGTATGGTCTAGATCTCAAGTACCAAAAAACTGTAAATTAATACCATACGTCACAAATGTCCGTGGTATTGCGGGGAGAATTGTCCAAATGAATTTCATTGCATTTATTAAATTCAAATTATGAAACACTTCTTACTCACATTATTTTCGTATAATTCAGCATGAACATGTCGGACCCCTCATAGGTCAAGATCTTTTAAAGAGATTACAAGCAAAGTTGGACTTGGAAGAAAATATTATTTCCTTCTATAAAAAACCAAGGAAACCGATACTACCACATGACGGAAATAAAGACACAGCAATTTCGCAAACTGTCATTCAACAAGTGAAGGAAAATATTTCTGCTGACGTGATAATTACAAAACATATCACTATCCCAGCAAGAAGTTA
>JAGDQP010011740.1:41645-52215 GCA_022664845.1 Lepisma saccharinum
ATAAATCACAGCCATATTCAATCCACTAGTGGATGAGGCCTCTCCCCGAAGGGAGGAGTTGGTCTACTGCTCCCACGCTGACCAGACGGGTTGGGAGAGGAGAGCCGAAGCTCTCACTGTGATCGCCACTGTCTTTTATTCACAGCAGCTCCCCAATTGTCCTCACGATGCTGGGTCAACACCGAAATATTTGAGCCCCCATCGGGAATCGAACCTGGGACCGCTCGCACTGAAGTCGAGCGCGCTACCGACTAGGCTACGCAGGAGCTCATATATATATATATATATATTTGTTACAGTCGTTACGTGACAAATATGGTTAAGAAATTTGTCATTAAAATGAATGTGAATAACTGCACAATCCTTGTAATTAACCCAACGTAAAAAAAAATAAACTTGAAAAAATAAACACTCATAAAAATGCGGAAGAAATTTCTCTCAAAATTGAAGACGTAAAGAACCAGGACTTTGATGATGTCTATAAATATAGGACGAAACAATAGAAAATAGACTAAAATTTACAGAAATTTTCTTTGACATCTCTGCTTTTGATATAAATCCTAATTTGGACGTAAAATTAAAAGAGCAAATTCACAAATTTTATACAAGTATAGGGATACTTTTTCGTATTTCCCAAGTGACATAGAGTCATTTAAGGGTTATGTACACCGTATAAGGATCAACAAAGCAGCTACCTTCCACCAACGATCTCCTAGCGTTCCAATTGCCCTACGAGCCCAACTAGATAAGCAACTAGAAGACTTACTCAAAGCAAATATTATTAAAGAGACAAACACAAGTGAATTCTCATCTCCTATGTTAATGGTTCGCAAGCCTTATTCTAAAGAATTTCTTTTAGTGTTAAATCTCCAAGCTTGTAACAAATATACTAGATACCTACGCATTCCATTTGAGAGCACTGAGGACGTTTTGAACAGTTTAAGAGGAAATAAACTGATTTCATCTTTAGATATATCAAATAGATATTTTCAGCTTGATTTACATCCTAGTAGCTGGAAGTACATGTCCTTCGAAGTACCTCATACCAGGAAAACCTACCAATTCAAAAAATGCGTTATGGGACATTCAACTAGTGCTCAATCTTTGTTCATAGCAACTAGGATGATATTAGAAGGCCTACCTGATACTACCACATCATTCGCAGATGACATACTGGTCAGCGATTTTTCAGGCCCTCAACATATAAAATCACTAGAAATGTTGCTAAAAAAATTAGGGACACATAACTTCAGACCCAAGCAGCAAAGTGTAATATCTTCTACTCAGAATTGAATGTACTAGGCCATAAAGTAAGTGGTGAGAAAATTATGATCTCGCCAAAAATTGCCAAAAAGATACAAGAGTTTAGCCGTCCTCGAACTAAACGACAATTAAGATATTTCCTCGGCCTCACTTCATTCCTAAGGCACCATATACATAGATACACTAAAAAATTGAGACCCTCCACGCAGCTCTCTCAAAAGGAACTAAATTTTCTTGGAGTGAAGAAGTGGAAAAGGTCTTTGTTAAATTAAAACAAGACATTCTATATGCAGCAGATCTGCATCACTTTGATGATAACTTAGAAATTAGAGTTTACGCAGACAGCAGTAAGATACAAGCTGGCGGAATATTGGCAACTTACGACCCTAAGGCCAAAATAGAAAAAGTTGTATCATACTGTTCAAGGCGCTTGTCAAAACTGAGCGAAATAGCAGTACCTGGAGTCAAGAATTATCAGCGATTTTATATTGTTTAAGAAAATATCAGTACTTCATTATGGCTCGACCCTTCATATTATTTACCGACAGCAAAGCCTTGGTAAATTTACAGCATCAGCCTGACAAATGTGGTAAGTTCCAGCAGATAAAAATGTACATTAGCGATTTTCAATTCGAGGTACGCCACAGACAAGGAAAAGAACAACCAGCAGACATAATAAGTCGCCTGGAACAACCATCCGACATTGAAAAGGATATCGGTGACAAACAATTGAAATAATAATAATAAGAAAACACAAAGAACATAGCAAACAGGTTAAAAACTACTGACATAGTTGACACCTCAGACAAGATTTAGTATTTCGTTCTAATACTTTGGAAGACAATTTTTTGCATCCAGCATAATATCTCGACCGATACCTTAATTACCGAACAAGAAAAATATCCTTACTTTTCTGGTATAATAAAGGCGCTACATGGGATACAACCAATACCAAACACAGCAATAAGAGCAGCACAGTTAAACACTTATAAGGACAAAGTTCTTTATAGGGTACAAAAAAGACCACAACACGCCAAAGTGTATCTCTTATGCATACCACAGACACTAACGCGAAAGCTATTTGAAGAAGTACACGCTAGCTCCATTAGCGGCCATTTTGGAGTAACGAAAGTCTACAAACAGTGTGTACAAAAATATTTTTTCCCGAGTATGAAACAACTAATTAGTTTATATACCAGTCAATGTCTCAGTAGTCTGGAATTAAAATGCATAACAGTAAAAAACATGGTGAATTTCTTCACCACCCACTACGTAAAATTGGCGAGAAAATGGTATACGACACCTGCGGTCCTATATCATAGAAGGGAAGAAATCTATACATCAACGTGGGAATCGAATGCGCCACACGCCATATGACAGCAAGGATAACTGAACATCTCAACGCGCAGTCCATCTCTACATTTCTCGAAGATGATTTATTCATGTTTTGGGGTCTACCAAGAATTTTGCACCTTGATTTACATCCAGTAATTACAAGTAATACTATAAACGAACTCGCCCACAAATACAACATTGAACTCAAGTATAGCCCTGCGTTTAACCATAATTCAATCGGCATAGCGGTACGAGCTATACAGACCCTTCAAAATATACTTAAACAAATGGTCCAGAAAGATATCGATAATTGGCCACAAATGTTGCAGAAGGCAGTCTTCAGCTATAACTCCTTCCCAAACACGACCTCAAACGAATCTCCACTCTTCTTACTTTGCGGTTATAATCCAAGGACGGCCGCAGATTGTGCATTCAACTTTTCTCCTCTAACCCAAATATCCACGGAAGAACTACCAAAAGTGAGAGATGAAATCTCAAATATTACTTACAAACGATTAGTGAAACAAAAAAAAAACAAAAAATATGACAAAACCCACAAACAAATTGAATTTCCAGTTGGCTCTCAGGTCAAGGTATTTTTTCCTACCAGAAAGATCGGACGTCCTGAGATGTGGACTTCACATTACGTCACTAACTGCACCATACTGAAAAAGATGAACAAAAACTTATACCGAATTCGTTTTCCAGACGGATTTCGCATAAAGATTCAGGACATCTCAGTAGATAGAATCCAATTCTACCATGAGGACAATAATCAATAGGTAGTGACTACTATTCGGTTGAAAAGGGAACAGCGTAACCAATAAATCATATAATGAGAAGAAGAGAGAGAAAAAAACAATCATGAGCAAGTACTCAGGACGGGGACATTTAAGTTTTAAATAATCACGGCAGATGGCATTACTCACAAGGCAAGAGAAAGGGACACTGATTAAGACGCTAACTAGCGGCGATTTTCAATACTACAAGTTCTTCGCAAGTAACATATGACAAATTTTATATCTGAGGAAAAGAAAGAGAGAGAGAGAAAAAACAACATTGGATACATACCTAATCCACATAGAAAGACACACATCGTTGAACTTTATCATTAAACTTTACCTTAAATTTCCAAAACCTGCAGCAATCGATAGACAGTTTTCAGACATTATTAGACAACGAGAAAAATAAACTTCTAGATAGGTTTTCAGACTTGCACCTGCATTCCTCTCTTTCTTGGACTATAATCATAGTAGTTACTATATTTTTTATATTATTTGCCATATTATCAGTTACATTGTGTATTATATATTATCGTTTAAAGAAACACGGGACTCTTAAATAACTGATTGCCTCCTTTCAGAATATGTCTGTATATATTATTGCCAGTATAGTTGCAATAACAGCCATCATAATGTCGATCATATATATATATATATATATATATATATATATATATATATATAATATGTCAAGTTGTCAAAGGCGTGTATCAGCCAGACAGTGAAAAAATTGGGACTCCCATATCATCGCTTGACATAGAATGTCACAATATAAGTGAAACCAATAACCACAAGGTGAACGTTGCACCAACAGAAATAACAACAGTATGCAAGCACACGACACTCACCAGTGATCCAATCACACAAACATTAAGTGAACTTGTGTACAAGTACTAACATCTCACAGCAACCACTAATACGGCCCTACGACTCGAGAATAATGATGCATCAAGCTGAATCTGCCTGTTCTACGGTACACCGATATTAGTTTATAAGTTCCAGTGAAGCTAACATCCATCTATACAAGTGCATAGTGTGGTGATAAAATGATCTCGAATTAAAAGATATATAATAGTGAACGAAAAAAGAAATAGTTCCCAAACCTTGTTTACTATTTCTCCCCAAAAGATGGGGGACGTAATGACCAGCGTGTATAGCTAACACGTGGACATTGTATAAACAATAACACACATGTTTATAGAACAAACATGTGGTTATGCCATTAAACAAATAATACACACACATTGGAGCAGACGACGGTCAACTCCTCAAACTAACACCAGATTGAGCAAATAACGGAAGACAGAGAGAGCTGGAGTCAAGTAGGAGAAGCAAGAGGAACCACCCCTGCATTCATCTTTAAAAAGGACTTGCACAGAGCAAGAGGCATCACTCATTTCCCCCGGGTGGTCAGCTCCTCTCCTTCATCCGTTCGTAGTTTGCTAAAGCCCCTCGTACACGATTCAATAACAATAGAATCAAATTCTTCATCAAGCAGTTGGATGAGTGCGTACACGATACAACTGGAATAATCAAAGGGTTGTATCCAAGTAGTGTTGAAAGTGCTTGGATTGTGCTCGAACACGATTCGATAAGTTAAGCGGAAGTGTGAAGGAGCCAAATGCACATGAGTCGATTTGCTCTTTCTGCTTTGAAACCGGGAACATGGAGTGAATGTTAAACATGATACGCGTCGCTTTTAATAAAATAATAACCTGATTAACGGCTGCGATTCCGTAGTTGGTGATGCCTCGAACATCGACTTTTTATTGCTTTATTCAAAACTCTTTTCAATTTTTATAAATTTCTATTTGTTTCTGGTTACACGCACTTCTATAAACATCTAACGACAACTAACAATCCAAAGTGAAATGTATATTTTATTATTATTTCGTGACATTTCAGTTGATCAAGATAGCGCCATGTGTAGGCATACTAATCGTGAGACTTCGTGTCGGAATAGATTTATTTGCGTTCATTACTACATGCAGATTGTAGGGATGTGGCGGAATATTAACAGCATTGCGTCGTATTATGAATGACACATTATTTCTACAAAAATCATGGCCACAATGTTGAATAAGCAAAGGTGGGTTAAAGAAGGTTAGATTTGTTATTATATGCGATGCATGGTTTAATGTGCTCTCGCTCACCAACGTTGAAGCAGCCAAGTAGTTCCAAGTAGGCTACTTTTCTCTATTCATGCACGGTTTAATGTGCTCGCTCACCAACGTGGAAGCAGCCAAGTACTTTCAAGTACTTTTCGCTTTTTCATACACAAATTAATGTGCTCGCTCACCAACGTGGAAGCAGCCAAGTAGTTCAAAGTACTTTTCGCTATTTCATTCACGGTTTAATGCTCGCTCACCAACGTGGAAGCAGCCAAGTAGTTCCAAGTACTTTTCGCTATTTCATTCACGGTTTAATGCTCGCTCACCAATTTGGAAGCAGCCAAGTAGTTCCAAGTATTTCACTCTAATTTAATACTTCCATGATTCGAAACTGTTATATTTTAAGTTACAACACGATCACATACGTTGGAAAAGATTTTTGATTTGTGCCGTATAGTAAAGTGTATCCAGATACTTCTATGTTTAGCAGCTTTGAACTTCCTACATACAGTAAATGAAAACTCGACCTTTCCACATAAATTATGAGCAACTTAGTGGCACTTTAAATATTAATATCCTACTGCTTCTAAATACAATATGAACTTTATTAGGAATTATAGTAAACCCTCTGTATCAATTTCTATTGCAATAGTGATTGTACAAAAACTACAGACGAAACATCAGGTACACTTTACCTCAGCAAGATGCGATGGAATTTCTTGTAGCGATACTTTATTTTATTTTATTTTTATTTTCTGATAATATCTTTATTTCGCATCATAAAAACAAGGTTTTAAAAATACCCTGCTCCATGTTCACATCTTAATTTATAGCATTCCGGAAGCACAGTTGTCACGTGTTCAAGTCACCAGAGATGTGATTGGTAGGTGACTGCGTTGAATTCAATAAAAATAGGACAGGTTCTAAATAGGACGAACTGGATGAGAAGACTTGAATTCAAGAGATTTCCTGTGTGGAGTCTCTGACTCGTGATTTCATTTTCATCCAATTGCTTGTTCAACGTTTAAGCTTTATTGAATCGTGTACTAGGGGCTTTAGAAACTGGAACATCCTAGTACGTAGTTCGCTAAGGAACTGGTACTATCCCGCACAGGTAGTTCGGCAAGGATGTTGTGTTCACTCTCACACGTAAGTCCTAACTTAAACCTGTACGTAGTTCGCCAAGGAACTGGTACTATCACCTGACACCTAATTCGCTAAGGAATTGGTGTCATCCACATACGTAGTTCGCCAAGGAACTGGTGTGTACTCTTACCTTAATATTCTCCGTACGTAGTTCGCTAAGGAACTGGTACAACTTCCCGACACGCAGCTTGCTAAGGAACTGGTGTCATCCTATTTTCCAGAACCTCTAACTGATCACTATTAAATAAGACATCTTTAATCATTTATACTCAGATAACTGTAAACTGTGTTCTTCGGGACGGTAATTTTATTAACTTTGTTTTTGTATGCAAATAAAAGGTTGAGGACTAAAAACCAATCCCGTATATCTTTGACTCTACCAAATCAAAACTAAAGGGAACATTACGATATTCATAAGGAACGCTCGCCGTACTACGTTGGAAAGAAAATATGTGATGGATATAGCTGAAACTTTAAGAGCAGTCTAGTGAGATGTGACGCTTACTACGAGCCAACCTCTTTCGATTCTACGAGTGCCATCTCTTGGGTTTTCTGGGTACTTATTGAACGACTCTAGTATAGCCCTGTTGATTGACTGCACACATACACGAAAAATAAAGGAAACGTTAGTATCAGCCCCTAAAGATTTGTTGTAGCAGAGTGAGTTTATAAATATAGATCCTATTAAGTACAAAGTTACAGCAATACAGCTAAAAGCGATCCGTCGTAACTCAGTGGTAGAGCGTTGGCATAGAATTTGGAGATCGTGAGATCGATCCTAGCGGCCGACAATACTGATTGCAGTTTTCAAAGGATTTTCTTCAGCCATACAAAGGAAATGGCGGGATGGCACATTCATAAGTACTGGTCGAAACCTGCCCGAATCTTTTTCCCTCCGCTATCCCGGCGTGAAGCTTGGATGCCTGAAAGCCGTAAATAAAAGTTCAATGTAACACAGCTAAGAAGGTGATATGCATTGCGTTGATCTAACTCTGCAAGTAGGTTATTTTGAAGGCTTATAATGTTGTCGGTTATTTTAACTAATCTCTTATGCCAAGAAAGTTTTGTAAAACTTGTCATGCTAAATCTTCTTAAAGCAAGTGATTGTTATGATTTACACACTGGTACCTTAATTATAGCGATTCCTGCGGAAACAATTTTATCCCTCTATTACGATAAAATCGTGAACCTTACGCGTGGTGGCCCGATTTGCTAACCCCTACCCTACACCAAAAGTAAATCTAAAGTTTAAGGTTAGAAGTATTTTATTTTGAAAATTAGAAACAGAAAATCGATCTTTTGAAAAACCTAAATTGGTTTTGATATATCGAAAATGATGTTATTGATGAAAAACGAAACGGATTTTTCAGCTGAATTCAAGATCATTTTTTATTACAATTAAAATAGATTTTTCGATTAAAATGGAAACGAATTTATTTCGATTAGATTCAGAACCGATTTTTATGATTAAAATCAAAACTATTATTTTCAAATTAAAATAATTATAGATTTTTTCGAATAAAATTGAAATACATTCTTCCGGTTGGAGATCGAAATCGATTTAATGAAACCAAATGCGCTTGAAATGTTGAACTTTACAAAATTATCGTCTTCTTTTGGTCACAGACTAAATATGTGATTTAAGTGTATATAACAAGTCGCGTTTTCTTATGTTTAAACTAAATGTGAAACTGTTATATATATTCAAAAGTGTTCATTTTACGTTTTGTTTATACAGTATTCAAAAATTATTTTAGATGTAAATCCATTACACTTAGAATCAATGTTAAAAATATCCACAAAAATTCTTAAAGATTGCTAGACAACCTAGCTGCGTGGAAATTTCCTGCAATTTGACTGATCGCAGGACAGTTATAGAGTGCTCTCATTCGTGCTAGTGGATTACGATTCCTGCCTTGTAGCCTTTCAGGTGGACAAAAACCGTGTGCCGGTTTCCCTGGGATCCTTCTATTTCCTCCTACTTCCTTCATTTCATTAATTCTCTCATCATAATCCATTTGGCCTGATTTGGCTCAACTAAATTCAATTTTAAACAAAACTAGGGACACAAAAGAATCGAATCAAGTATCAATCGGATCTTGAATGCGAATCCTTTAGTTAGAAGTCAAGTATCTTACCCGCTGGATCAAGCTGCCAGTAAATGAAATCCCAAACAAACTTTACAGAGGTTAATAATAAATGAATTATTCGAATTCAGAAGACAAACTCTTATTCCAAGAATTACGCACTACCATGACTTACACATCTTTTTAATTACTTCTCGTTTTTTTAGTTAGGGATCTGAATCTTCATTAATTATTTTCCGCCACTTCTACGAAAATAACCCATTAGGATAGCAGCAGATAGTAAAATAAACCTTACAAAATTATCTATAAGAGGGTATACTTAACCGTGTATTGAAGGTGTAGGGGATAAAAAATTAATGTCACAAATCAGGTTTATTGAGAAAATGAAGTTTTAGTACCTTAACTGCTTAAAGGGCTCACCAAATATGTAATATTGTCTTATGTGGTCATTTTGTCGCTCCCATCACAAATTGACGTATCTCAAAATTTGTCAGCTTTAAAAGACCGTCGGAATATGACATTTTGTGTATATTTTGTTGTCTCAAATCGACGTAACTCTATGATAGTCATTGAAATGTTTTTAACAAGAAATAGGTTATAAGAACATTATCAACCATATGAAGCTACGTTTCTTTAAATTTCTCACCTCAAAAGTTTAAAAAATCAGATACGCCACATTCTGATGGCAACGATGATTTATGAGTTTTAACTCTTTGTTCTTTGACAGTTTTGTAGTTCCAATTTTCCTCAATAGAATGAACTATAAATCACACAATCGCTAGAAATGGACACTCTCTGTTTTCTCACGACACTCGTCGTATGTAAACATTTGATATATGACCTTGAGGGACTTTTAATTTAGCAAGATTCCGTGAGGTTTATTTTAAAAATTACTCATTGATATTTACATGCAACAGAATTACGTTGAGCTTTTTCAACATTAAAGTTTACGTATATGTAAAAATCAATTTTACGTAATTTTCTGCCTAATTTACATGTCACGTGCCTGAATGACAGTTACTTTCTAAAAATAATATATGTTAAATTAACTTTTGGAATAGACGAAAAAAATATTTTCCAAAAATAAAACAATTGTCTATAACAAACGGAACGATATAGTGAGCTTCCGATTCGATCCCAACAATTCAGGTTCTACCGAGAGCGAACAAGCAGTAAACAAAAGCAATCATTATGATTTGACATCCATTTGACATACTGGTCATGTACACAAATTCCTACCCAGCTCAACGTCCACATATTTATCACATATATTTTTCAATAATAAGTAAGTAAACAAATAAATTTCTCATTTCGAGACAACACGTTATTTCAGGCAGTTAAGGATCTAGAAATTGGTTTTGGATAAGGCATGAATTGTCGGGGAATGGGGCAGTTTTCCCTCTGGAAATGTGCTACACCCTCACTAAATCCCTCATGGCCCTCTTGCCTTTTCGATCCGTTGGTGAATGTCTATCATCCGAAAAAATCATTATTGTGCTCCTCCATCGAAATTTTGTCAAGTTAACCACTGGTTTGGGAGGGGTTCACAGGGTCTTTGAAGTAAGGTTCAAGGTGGAAATGGGTATGAGCTTATCAGTTAGTAGTATAACTTAGTATACGTACTCAAATCAAAGTTGTAAGTCATGGGAACGGCAAAGAACTGGTTACCTATGTGTTTGATCGGCGAGACTGTTTGCGAATTTTGGTAATTTCCCGAACCAACTTACGCTGGGTATCATATCCAGAATACCAATAAATGGCACACAGCCTTCTCTTAATGTAATATCTTGTTTCATCGTTGAATTATTTATCATTATCACTACCTGAGCTACAAAGCTATATTGCT
>JAGDQP010011741.1:0-22556 GCA_022664845.1 Lepisma saccharinum
TATATATATATATATATATATGTGTGTGTGTGTGTGTTTCCATGTCGAAGACCTTTTTGCTTAGGTAAGTTGTCTATTGATTCATTTTAGCTGCTTGAGACCTTACAAATGACCATTATAAGTATGTTAAAAATAAAAAAATATATGGTTTGCTTGTACGTAAGAATAAAGTCGTAAGTGTTTCCAAATACTCCAATACTGGAGAAAAATAGCAAATGGGGGTAGCGTAAGTGCTTTTAACATCGGAAGAGCTTGGCAGTAAACAATTAATTCCATTAATAAGAGTCCACAGAGAGTTTCTGAAAGTGGAAAAAAATTAAAGATCTAAAATCTGGTATTTTCTGATATGTTGGTATTTTCTTTGCGCAGAAACAGCTGATAAAAAACATGATTGAAAAATGCTTAAATTATTTTATTTTGTCTTTTAAACACATAACCTATAGGAGTTGTGCTATGGCTAGTTACTGTAATCAGTAATTAAACTCTCCCCCATAATTCGTGTATAAAGTTGATGGTTTCCTTGTGAAGCAAAAACATTTATCTAAATATTCGTGTAGATCACATATAAAATTAGGCCTAGAATCAATACGATCATTCGTAGTTGGACTTATGAGCATTCTCATGTTTTCGCTACAATTTTATAGCTCTCTGCTTACGATAGATTTTCATGTTTAGTTTCTCTGATCATTGTATTGATTATCTTTAAATTCCGTTTCATTAAATTACTGGCTCATTATGCCACACAGGATGTAAATGAACCTTCTTGCTTTCTTCAGCATTCACGTCAGTGGCTGACGGAAATAGAGGAAAACATGCAACCCGATAACAAAGATCAGCTCATGAGAAATAGAAGGAATTTGCATTAGCTTTCTAAAGATCTTCATAAAAGATATAGACTGTAACATCCAAAGTCGACCTACAGTAATAAGTTTAGAGAACGTGAACAGGGATGTTTGTGTATGGGTTCCCTTTCGTATGGTGATGCATGCGAAGGGTGAAATGTGGCCAAGGTTTTCTGATGACCGGCTGTGAGACTTTCTTAAGCATAACGAAGCGTAGATCCTGATCAAAGAGCTCCCTTCCGACTTTGCCATTCCCCCCGCAGCAGGGAAAATCCAAAGACGAAGAAGAAGAGACGAGGGTGGTCAGGCCTCAGGGAGCTTCATTCCGATTTCCTCAAAAAGGAAATCAGGGATGCTATGATGAGCTCCAAGAAAAATCGATTCTTAGTTTACTGCCGTTGTAACCTTCACTTTTATATTCAACTTCATCGAAAGACCACGGTGGTAGTAAGTTCCACTGGCGCGCGGATGCTTTATCGTTACCCAAAGCCCCTCATCGAAATCCCTCTTCCTCTTTGCTTCAGTTGAGACGACGAAGGAGTTATTGAAAAGATTTGTGAGCGACTCGACCCTATTCCATACAGTCCAATCCAAATTATGCAGATCTCTTGTGTGAACCAGCACAAAAGAAGAAAAAGATCTTCCGGGCCGGCAACAAGTCACAGAGGCGTAACGTCTGAAACGGAGAATGTAATTTAAGTCTAGCAGAGGCACAAAAGCTGAATTAGCAAAGAGATTTTCAATTATTGTTTCACTTAAGAAACTACGAAACAACTCTCATACGCTTTCAAACCAGAATATACATGTAATCACCCGTAACTCGGAATTAGCAATATCATCTTTAACCATATTTACTAATTACTTTACAACTTTCATTTCAACACCAGGAAAAAATAATCGTAAATTAAGCTATATTGTACTATGTAAACTTATATCAATGATAAATTTTATCCTTCAAAAGTATTAGAAGTTATTAACATTCTTAAAAAAATGTTATGGTTAAAATGAATAGTGTAATTTTTATTTTACTACCTTGTTCTGATTTCTAATTACAGTTTATAATACAAAGGAAAAGGTTTGGAAGTAAAACACACTTCTCAGTTTAAAAGATTATCGGTAAATTCTATCATCAGGGAAAGTAAAAACAAGAATGAAAGCGAAACACACATTTTAATTTAACCATCACAGCAAATATAAGAAAGCAGTAAGACATAATTTTACAGTTAAGTTTAGTTTCGGGTTCCCTTTTCAAAGGAGTCTTTGCTAACCAATGCTAGAACACAAAGATTTGCTTTTTTGCTCTTGATTAAAAGGGGCCAAGGTGGCTAAATTGGTTGCCGATCCAGGTGGTCGAGTGGTCTAGCATGGTAGTCTGTCAACCCAAGGATCGTCGGTACGAATCCCGCCACGGGCATGGATGTTTGTTATTGAGATTTCGATACCGACTTTCGGTATGTTTTGGATACAGACAATTATCGATATACCAAAATAAAGAACGATACCGAAATATCGATAATACCGAAACCACCAAAACACCTATAATACCGAAATACCGATATACTGATATTACCGAACGAAATCAATATACCGAAATACCCCCCCAAAAAACAATGATATTCAGCGATATGGAAGCACTCATGGAGATATGTATTTAGGGGGTTGGCCTCGACCCACACCCCAAAATTCCGGTTAATATGAAGAAAATAGTATAATTTTAGGTGTAATTATATATATTTAGGGATGTAATCCTTTTTTTCACAAGAACCTTGTGTTAGGAAAAATATCGAAATTAATACAGAAAAATTGGCAACCACCCGGGAGGTATCAAATGAGTGCAAATATCAATCTTTTAATCTTGCCAGTGAAAAAATATAGTGTATACTTTGTATAATAATAATATAGTGTATATAGTATTCATACGACAGATAAGCAATGAAATGTTGGCGATCTCAAATAAGACCAAAAAAAATGATTGACATGAGAAAGAAAAAGTTAATAATTCATATTACAGAATATTTTAATGATATAAACATTAAAGCATTTATATTAATTCACAGACTCATTTCGAAATCAAGAAAGAGCACATATCTAGATAAATTATTGTGCTGTAATCAGGTACTTTGAATGTAATTTTCTAAGGCCTTTAGGCAACTGAGGCTCAGACCAGATGGATGATGATGGAATGAAGAGAGTGGGAGGAAACGGGAGAATCCCGAGAAACCCCACGCACTCGGTGTTTGCTCACCACAAAGCTCACATGGCGCGAGGAGGATTTGAACCGACGAACCCAAGCACCAAAGGTGAGCGCTCTAACCATTTACCCACCGCGGTCCGCTCTAATCAGGTACTGTTTGGGTCTTTCCTAATAACACTAGTCCCCAAGGTTTATGCCACATGAAAGAAAACACCTGATATTAAAGGAGCTTTTGGCGCTGAATTTGAAGGTGCAATCAGTTTTTCCCAATCACCCACGGTTTTTGCGTGACAGTGGTGGTGGTGGGGAATTACCTCAAAAAAATCCCCTTTTCACATTTGTTAAAACCCTGGCCCTTGTCTCCATAGAAATATAAACACCAAAATGACACCAAATAAACCTTTGATTTAAACTTAAGAAACCTGGAAAATTTCAAAACAACCACATTGTTCTTTCTAGAGAAATAAATTTAGTGGTATGTATACTGTGTGTACTGCTTATTTTAAGACGTAATATTGTTTTCATAGAACTTAAATAAAAAAAAAAACACGATTTCGTTTACCCATACGGGCACAAAATATGAAAATGAAGGTTTACAACATGCAGCAAGAATGTTTGGTGGTTTTCTACCACATGACATGTAATTGTATTGACACATTTATAAAATAACACGTGTTTAGCAGATGTAATAAAACTGCGCAAAATGGGACTCTACTGCTAAAGATTCAGGTTGATAGCAAATAGCTGAGGAAGTGTCGTATAACTGCTTGCACATTTTAGGTTTAGTTTCATTTTGATTTGTCTGTCACAAGTCGTCGTAAGTGCGGGTGTGTGTTTTTTCTCCGGCGTGCTTGTATAAATTCGCAGAACAATTTCTGCTACGTGTGCGGAAAATATACTGTGAAAAGTCAGCGCCGTTCATTAACAGAAACGTTAAAACAAGCTTATTACAGCTATTTTTAATGTCGTGTTGGTGATCAAGACAAAGTGTGGGCTCTCCATGTGTGCTGTGTAACATGTTATTCTAGTCTTATTAAGTAGAGAAGTGGCGATAAAACTCGAGCTACAGTATGTCTTTTGCAGTGCCAATGCTCTGTCGTGAACCAACCAGTCATGCTGTAGACTGTTATTTCTGTCAAACAAAAATTGGGAGTCATTCTAAAAGAACAAAATGTAATATTGAGTACGCATTGATTTGACTAAATGCTACATACTGTTTCCTACCTTGCAAATAAGAACAAATTAACAACATTAATTTATGTGAAAAGCCCATATTTGATAATTTATTAAGTTGCGTGCAAATTGTATTTCCGGGGCCTTTAAATCCACAACAAGGCAAAGAAAATCGAATGACTATCTCTTCGGTCTCAGTGACGTCGAAATACTATTTTTCAAGTTTTGATCTAACCAGCTTTCATGGTTGGTATCCACTCCTTGTTAGACTCAAGAAATAAAAGAGTGATAATTTCCAACATTTTCATTTTCTTTCTTCACCTCGTTAGGTACGTTAATAATTTCCGTTTTCCTCACTTGGCGCCGAAAAGTAGATGGCTCCTAAATGGTGGCGCCGAAGCGTAGCGAACCTTCTGAAACTGCGATGCCGGGATGGTAAATTATGAAAGGCCCTGGCCAATTCCTTCCCCATCCTCTGCCTACCCCATCCCGACCGGAGCCAAACAAATAAATGAGGAAAAAAGGAGAGAGAGAGAGAATTGAATTATTAAATGTTATTTATCGCCTTTAGGCATCTAAGGCTCAAGTGGTGTGGCTGGAGAAAAACCCTGGAGAACCTCAAGCCATCGAAATCACGGCCTCCCGAACCCTATGCCAACGCTTTACTACTGAGCTGCGGAGGCTCGGTGAGACAGAGAAAGAGAGAGCTCTTTGGCTCTCTCTTTCACTTTCCTGCTCCTATCTTCTCTTTCGGAGAGAGAAAGAGAAGAAGAGAGGGAGAGAGGGAAGACAAGAGAGAGAGAGAGAGAGAGGAAGAGAGATGGAAAGGCCGGGATGTGGTAGGCAGAGCATGGGGAAGGTATTGGCCAGTGCCTTTCATAATGTACTATAAATAAAGCCAATTTAACAATGTATCTAAAACTCGAAAAATATATTTTATAGAGATAGTTCTGTAGTAGATTCTTATTGCTTTAGTCCAGAATTAGTTGAGAGAAACATTTTTAACGTCCTTTATATTATTTTCTAAAATTCATACTTTATTTCTCAAAAGCAAATTACGTAATATGAAAACGGAGTTTCGTATTCTTTTTACCTCACTGCATGCTTAAAAGGGAAGAGAGGAGGACATGTTTTTCTTTCCTTCCTTCAAATGTGTATTACATAGTGATGTGATAACCACGTCACAGAGCAAAGGATAGTCATGGTTGGTGATAGGGGAAGACGGGATTTCAAGAGACAAGCAGGTGCTGTCGATTATTTGTTTTCCTTTTGTCAATCCAATACATGTGTTAGTAACAGACTATTATATGACTGGTTTCAATGGCACTACTCTTGCAATTCATATATATCTTAGCAATGTCTTATATCTATGTATGATTCTGTTTTCCCTCTTTCTTCTCACAATACTCCAAAATGAGGAGTAAGAATACAAATAAGACTTATCGTTTGCTAGCCGAAAAAGTATGATGATGTGACAATGCCTCACATATCCGAATATCAAAAACTCGGATCCAGATTGTGATTATTGTGATGATACGTCAAGTTTTGGAGCCAGTCTATGCTTGGGATCCGGCCTGACCCGGTGACCCGATTTAGGTCTCGTCACCCGGAAAACAAAGTACAGTATTTGATTATTTCCTTGCGTTTTAGGGGTGACCTAGATCGGAGGTGTTACCCCACCAAAGCGCGAACATTACGAATCTGGAGCTCATTGTTCTAAGACCGGGTTAATCGGGTCGTTCTAGACCGGATCATTTATGTCAAGGTCGCCAAAACTAACCTCATTTCAGTTCTGCCATGCTAGTTCATCTATATAAGTTATTACTATTATTTTTTTTTTCAGAATTTCATAAAAATTCAGGGTTTCAATATTCCTATATTGTTAAGTCTATTGATAATGTTCGGTATTTCCCCACCAAGCCTGGAGACGTCAGCCCAACCTCGGCATTTGGTCGGCGAGGCTCGACGGACGAGCGAGCCGACGCGGGCCGACGTCGGGTTTTGAAAAAACCCGACGAGAAGTCAACTTCGGCGGGTGGGTTTTGGGTGGGGTTACGCCTCTATGCCGAACCCGAAGGCGGCCTCGAAGGTGGCCCAGCGACGGTCCGAAAAACGATATTTTGATATTTTCGGTATTTCGGCATTTTCGATATTTCGGTATGGGTGATATCGAATTTTCGGTACTCCAAATACCGATACCGATTTCGGTATATCGATATTTTACAGCCCTATAAGTAAGATAAACGCATGAAAAAGGTCAAAATCGTATAGCTAAATGTAATGTAACAGGAAAATAAATAAACGAGATTTTAAAATAATTAGTACAGCGCTCACCTCTCGTACTAGGGATCGTTCGATCGATCCCTGCTCATGCCATGTGGATTTTGTGTTGGACAAACACCGTGTGCGTGAGTTTTCTCGGGGTGCTCTCGTTTACTCCCACTTTCTTTATTTCAGCAATTCATCCCAACATCATCCATATGGCCTGAGCCATAGTTGCCTAAAGTCTTTAAAATAAATTAAAATTCAATTCTTGATTAAAATGCAAAAAAGACCTTTATACTATACTAGCAGTCTCCCTGTTGTTTTTGGTACTCTACCAATTAATAAGTTAGCATACTATATGACCAAATGATGTTCATATGGCGTGTTCGTCTTACCTCATCTGAATCCGACTGTTAACTGAAGTCGAAAGCGATACATTCCAATTATTTTGTAATTTTTAGGTTAAGAATCTTATTTTA
This sequence comes from Lepisma saccharinum, assembly GCA_022664845.1. Lineage (NCBI taxonomy): Eukaryota > Metazoa > Arthropoda > Insecta > Zygentoma > Lepismatidae > Lepisma > Lepisma saccharinum. The sequence goes on from JAGDQP010011741.1 coordinate 6,954, forward strand.
AATCGGGCAGTAGGTAGGCAGATAGATAGATAGATAGATAGATATATAGATAGATTGATTGATTGATTTTCCATTCATTTTATTGATCTGTGAGAATTGCACTCAATTACAATGCACTAGACGATTAAACTAACTCTAGCTCGAGAAACTAAATTCTTACATCACATGTTTCAAAAAGAAATAAAAACCATACTTGTTTTACAGAAAATGTACTAACTACTACCAACGTAACTTAAATATGAGATTGGATGCCAGTAGGCAACAAAGTAAACAAAACATTTGAAAAACTCCAACATGATTAAAAAATCTTCTAGATTACCTTGTTTTAAAGCATACAAATAGTCTATGTACAAGCGATGCCTTAGGCGGGCTTTGAAAATTTTAACATATGAAGGTCTAGGAAGAGGATTTTGCCGAAGACAAACAGATGCCTGACTACAGATAGTACTTCAACAAATCAATAAATAATTTGTCAAAAGAACTGCATATTTAATGTACTGATTTGATTTGATATATGTATTTAATGTACTTCATTTACAGTTCTTGAATTTAGCAAAATTTATGTTCAAGAGCCAAGAAGGGGAAGTGAAGGAGCTTCATAATGAAAAGGTTGAGGACACGCCAAAGAGTTGTTACTACGTTACATGTAAAAATCATATGTTGGACATTTCCAACTTGGACAGTCGGACACCAAGGACATTGAGCTGTAGGTCATTTGTTCCATTTGTGTAACAAAGTTGGGGTAAATAATCTTCCATAAATGAGGCGCCATGTTATTCCAATATCTCGAGAATCACTTGTAGTGAAATACCAAGTACGAATTAGAGGTTTTGATATAGTTATAACATATAATGAAGTAGGGTGAAGTTGCGTTGGCATGAGAAGACAAAGAAAGGCAGAAGTAAGCTGTTTTCTCTGTAAGAGAAAAGGGGGAAATAAGACCTGAGAGGCTTCATGTGTAAAAGGGATGACGAACAATACTGGTTACCTACGAGCACTCGATATGAAATCCGTACATTTGTGTTTGAGTCTGGTCAAGAAGATATGAAAATGTCTTATGGTAAGATCAAAATCAGCTGTAAGATCAAAATCAGACACTGTTTTCCATGTACCCTCCTCATGCATCAACTGTTCTAAAACGTGTAAATTAATTCAACGCAGAAAATCTGGAGAGAGAAATGAATTGGCGAGCTTTAATATAAAGGTATATAATACAGGAAGACGTCAGATAATCCATGGACAATTGCTGATATTGAAGCTGAGATTTGAGAAGCAGCCAGGTATCTACACAACTATTATAAAAGGTATTTATAAGTAATTGGCGAGGAGGAAATATGTGAGACAAGAAGAAGGAAAGACCCAGTAAATAAAACAAAATGTGAAAAGAAAAAGTCTCTAAGATGTCGTAGAGCGGAGGATAAAGTTTCATGTAGATATGAGTCAATAAACTGCCATCGAAGAGTATGTAAGCGACTTGGCAAATGCTGTAGGCCTAAACCTGCGTCAGGTATAGAAATATGCAAGAATTTTGTGTGTAGCCAATGATGGCCATTCCAGACAAAATATTGCAGACTATGTACAACTGTAGAAACGAAGGTGGAAGGAGGCTAGAGCACAATCAAACGGGGATTTAGTCGGGAACTGACAAATTGGTTGGCGAGCAGGGTTCGGCCACGATAAAATAAGAAAGGAAGTAAACGAGTCCATCTCGGTACAACGTGGTTTATATCTGTAAGAATTTGAGCCCAATTCCGACTTTCCCATTCAGGGTCATTGGCAAAAAAGACTCCTAAAAATTTTCCTCCTTTATCCTGCTTATCCGACCTGCTTTTTCAGTCCACAGACAAGACCTGTTGATTTGTCAGAATTTAAAATGGATCCGGAGGCTTCCCTGTAAACTTGGAAGACATCAGTTTGAAAGCGCTCATCTTTACGTATGTAAAAGCTACAATCATCAGCATAAGCTGAAGAAATTAAATGAGTATCCCCCAATTGGTAGATCGTAAGGAGAAATACGACGTTCACAAAGTCTTAGAAAAGGGTCGGTTGCCAGTGAGAAAAGAGGCGCGGAAAATGGATCGCCTTGTCTCACGCCACGTTGCCAAGGAATAGGTGCAGGGAGATGTGTACCTATTCGTACAAAACTTTGAGCCTTAGAATACATCAAAGTAAACAACTGAATAAAAAATGGGCCAAAACCATATGCCTGGAAAACATGAGAAAGATAACGGTGACTCTACATATCAAAACCTTTTGCTGGTCAAGTGTAACTGCCTTTAAAGTTAGGTTCAGTGTATTTGCATAATGGATGGAATCATGTATAATGTCTAAATTATCGAAAATCGTACGAGCAGGAATGCGATAACTTTGCGAGGGCAAAACAATGTCAGGTAAAACAATGCTAAGTCGATTTGCCATAACTTTACCCAAAATTTTATAATCAACAGGCAACAGAGAAATAGGACGTCAATTTTTCAGGTCGGTAGGATCACCTTTTTTAAGTAACAGAATGATAACTGCTTGATACATGAATGAAGCGAGATGTCTTGAGCGGAGGAAAGCTTGAAGCATCAGAAGATAAAGAGGAGATAGATGCATTCACAAATGTTGGAAAAATTCCACTGTCAAACCATCCAGCCTGCTAGCTTTATTGTTACCAAGTTGAGACACCGCAACTTTTAACTCGTCCTGTGTAATGGCAGCATCGCACTGATTTAAGGCCAATGGAGAAAGGGAAGGTAAAGAGTTCCAAAGATCTAAATTTGGAAAAGACGTTTCAATTGGAGCATATGATGTTTGGTAATAATTACGAACTTGTAGTCTAATTTGAGCAGGGTTCGTAGTCATGTGTCCATTTACTCTTAAACTCTGAATACTATGAGCAACCTTTCTAGTTTTGTTCGAAAAAAATGCTTGGAACTGGTATTAAATTCATTTGATCCTACAATTGTTTCCGATTGCAACCAATCATGTGTTTGTTGAAAGAACAATTCTTGTAATTTTAGCGGACAAGACCCATGAGTAGTCGTAGGAGAGGAAGAAATAAGTTGAGCCAACTCATTTTCTTAACTTGAAGATAATGAATGGAAACCTTTACTTTTTCTCGTTGAGCTGTTGCTAAACGTCTTGCTGTATCTTGATTTTTTTATTTAAACGCGTCCCATAGACTAAGAATTCCACCTGAACTGGTTGCTAAATCATAGTAATGTTGAATTAAAGATATTATAACTTGATTAAAGTCATCAAGCTGCAGCAAATAGTTAGGGAAACGACAATATGGTTCCTAGAGGGAACAGGAAAGAGTTGGAAATGAAAGAAATTTCCGTCATGATCGGAAAAAGAAAGAATGACAATGGGAAGGTCAAAAAATTTGGAGAAAGTACCGGAAAATAAAAACGGTCCAGGTGACTGCAGGGAAGGTGATTAAACTTACCGCAATAAGTACACCGTCGGGCGTTTGGTTTATGAAAACGAAAAATATCAACTAGATTATACTCTTCTAAAAAAGATAACATGTGTTCTACTAGCCAATGTTTATGTTCAATACAATTATATCGATCTATACTAGCTATGGTTACATTCCAGTCTCCTTCCAGAAGAGAAAAGTCTAAACGGAGTGATTGAACATAAGTATCTAACGCATAAATAAGAGCGATACCTGCATTCTCGTCCTGCGGTATATACACATTAATTAGAGGAAACGTATAATCACCAGAGTGAATTATCAAAGCATGCAAATAAACTTCTATAATAATCGTGTGCCTTAAAGCATTCCAAAAAGGTAAATAATTATTGTGTATCATAATAGCAGTTTTGCTGCTTGCAGTTACAGGCGGATTAATCCAAAAACCAAAGTCACTTAACTTAGAATTAGCAGGTGCAGTATATATATATATATATATATATATATATATATATAATTTCTGAGAGCAAGTTGTTTGTGAATACAAAAGGCCTAGTATGAAAGTTCTCCATTAGAGAAATAAAATTTAGAAGCACAAAAGTTAAGAACACTAATTTACACTTTCATCTTCAATAGCTTTAATTATACGCTGCATACGTCTTCGTAGGTTATTGTCAGTAACATCGGGAATTTTCTCATGTAGTGTATCTCTCAAAGCCATAGGTTCGACTTGAAAACATTTACAATAGGCATGATTTTTTAAAACTTTTACTGCTAGCCTAGAATTGTTGAAATTGTTCCTCATTCCAGTTAGGTACATCACATCATTGAGATAAACGTTCTACTTCCAGCTCATCAAGGTCCTTAAGGGATGAAAATGACATATCCGAACAAACGGATGAAGTGTCATCACTAACGCCTATAGTTTTCTCTTTTTGGAGAGAACTGTCTATAGGGGGTGGGACAGCTAGATCTTTTCTTCCCTACTCCTCCACTTGAAGAAAGATGTGAAGTTATATCTATAGGATAGTCAGGGTTTGCTTCTTGGAATGACATCCGTGGGTGTGCAAACGGTGGAAATAAAAGTTCCGAAATTTTATCTTCAGGGGAGGCTTGAGACTTATTAATAGTTTAAACGGATTCGGAATGCAGAGGAATTGAGGCAGAAATTGATTCATGCTCTGAAACAGTGGTAAGTTCGGTAGCTTCTTCTGTCGGACATAGGTTGTCTTCCTTGTACAATAGGAGACTCTAACTTCGTCAATTGAAGAGAAACTGCTTGTTTTGTCTTTTCGTTGAAGGTCTTACCTAGCAGGGAAAGAGGAGGAGGAAGGGAAGGGAAACTTGCTTGGTTAACCTTAGCGTTTGAAACAACTGAGTAAGGCTGTGCTTCAGAAGTCGATAAACAAACTGCCTTTTGTTTTGTGTTGTGTGTGTTACCATGAGAAACTTGCTGCTTGCTCGTGGTGGTTGATAGAGAGTATGCTTTTGACTGGCAAAACCTACTCGAATGCCCAACTTGATTACACGAATAACATTTTATTTCGTCACTAGAAATAAAGACAGTGTAATGTGTTCCTTCGTACGTAATGGGAATAGAGCCAGGAACTGTTTCAGGTTTTGAAAACAAAATATACAGTAATCTTCGAAAAGATTTGCTGTGCGACTACAATGAGTACAATGAATACAGTACAAATGCTTTGAACGAAAGGATTAGCTGCTCTCTACGCGATCTCAACAAGTATTTGCATTTTGGTGAAATTAGTTTCTCTAGTGACTTTCAATACTACTACTACTACTACTAATACTAATACTAATATTACTACTACTACTACTACTACTACTACTAATAATAATAATAATAATAATAATAATAATAATAATGGAATGATAATTGTTTATTTACCGGGCTAGAGTTACTGGTCTCCCACCAAGCGCCTCCCCAGGTGGCTGATAGGGGAATGCCAACCAGATATGGTGGGTACCGTAAATATTACGGGGCGGACCATCATGGTGAGGGGAAGGAGCATCTGAAGATGAATGACATCGACAAGGCTCAGAGATGGACAGAGGACGACATCTTAAATGTTTACCTTTGCTGCGAGGTCGTAGAGCTGACAACTCTACATCGCTAAATATTTCAATAAATATTAACAGATGTTTCATGGATTCTCCTGAGGTAAAATATTCCGGAAGTAAACAAGTCCCTCATTCGGATCTCCAGGCAGAGACCGCTTCAGAGGACACCAAGAACAGAATTAAGAAAGATATTAGAATAGGAACGTGGAACGTACGATCGTTACACAAAACGGGAACTCTTCAGGTGGCGGTACGTGAGACCAAGAAGTACGATCTTCACGTATTAGCGATACAAGAAATCCAGTGAGAGGACCAAGATAGCATTCGACAGGGCAAGTACACTTTATACTATGAGGGAACATAGTCTCATGATTTTAGAACAGGATGCCTCATTAAGAACAGTATCCTTCCGGCGGTTAAGAATATAGAGTTTGTTAACGATACGTACCCGAAGGTGAAACACGATTTGAATATATATCTATGCTCCGACCGAGGTGTCTAATAATAACGACAAAATACATTTTACGAGTAGCTAGAAAATTCGTTTGCTCCACTACCGAAATGTAATATGAAAATTTTGTTGGGTGATTTCAACGTTAAGTTAGGGAGGAAAACTATAGACCTACTATAGGCAAATATAGCCTTCACGAAATCACCAACAACAATGGGGAAATACTGATAACTTTCCCGATCTCCAAATACCTACTAGTAAACAGTACAGAGACATACACAAACACACATGGGCATCTCCGGATGGCAAAACGCTCAACCAGATCGATCACGTATTATTATATAGAAGACGACACACCAATATAATGGAAGTTAGGTATTACATAGGAGCAGAAGGTCACACCAACCATTAGTTAGTGATCACAAAAGTAAGGAAAAGTTAAGCATCGCAAGCAGAGAAAGCAAAGGGTCAAAACAGCTTAAATTCGAAGTGAAACGACTAGATAATCGGTACGAAAAAGCAGACTAGCAACTTGAAATTTCAAACAACTTCGAGATCTTAGCCGACTTGAATAGTAATAAAGATGAAATTAATAGTGAAATTGATGTAAGTAAGATGTGGGAATTCGGGATACAGCAAAGAGCGCTACGAAGGAACATGTAGGTGAGAAGAAACACCAGAAAAATGGCCTTGGTTTTATGGAGAATGCCTTAAACTTCATGAGGAACGAAAACAAGCTAGGCAGCGATGGCTAAGTAACAAAAGGGAAGTCAATACCAACCGCTTTAGTAACACCAAACGCAACGCCACTCGCAGGTTCAGAAACAATATGTGAGAATATCTGACACAGAAGATGCAGGAGATAGAGAAAAACGAGAAGAAAAATAACATACGAGATCTACAAGGGGTAAACTCGTTACGAAAATGGTACCAACCGAGGTTAGGGATGATTAGAAATGAACGCGGAGATCTGCAGGTGGATCCGACTAAAATTATCAATATATGGAAAAGTTATTTCGATAAACTTCTTAATGTACACAACGGAGAACAAACAGAGAAACTTGAAATACGTTCTTTATACTGGCGAACCGTGGATACTCGAAACAAGCGAGATGGAGGTCGAAATGTCGATTAAGAAATTTAAAAGAAAACATCAAATCACCGGGAATAGACAATATTCCAGCAAATTAATTAAAGCGGGAGGAACGGCACTAATCAAGGAACTGCAAAAATTGATAAACGCTATATGGAGATTATTTTTTTTTTCTTATTTATATGGCCCACCTTCCACCCCTGCCTCTTAGCATGCTTTGCACAGATTAAGTTGTGCACTTTTGGGGCGTGCAACACGTACATCTTAATATGGAGAAAAGAGGAGCTTCCAAAGGATTCGAAAGCCTCAATAATAGTTCCGGTTTATAAAAAATGCGATAAATCGTACTGTAATAATTACCGCGGAACCTCGTTACACAAAACAAAGTATTGAGTAATATTCTGCTAACTCGCCTAAGTGTATACGTAGATGAAATAATTGGAGATTACCAATGTGGATTTAGAAGAAATAGATCAACGTTGGACCAGATTTTCGTCTTGAGACAAATTTTGGAAAAGAAATGGGAATACAATGGGACTATTCAACAGCTATTTATTGATTTTAGAAGGCTTCTGATTCTATTAAAATAGAAAAGCTGTACAGTATCCTATTTCAATTTGGAATTCCGAAGAAACTTGTTCACTCTAGTGAAAACGTGTCTCAGCGACCCTTTTAGCAGAGTACTGGTAGGTAATAATATGTCAGATAGTTTCAAGATTCGCAACGGATTGAAACAAGGTGATGCCTTGTCGCCACCACTGTTTAACTTTCCGTTAGAATATGCGATTTTAAAAATAAAAGAGGACAAAAAGGGACTATCATTGAATGGTTTGAATCAACTGTTCGTGTACGCGGATAACGTAAATTTGATAGGGCAATATAGAGTAGCACTACAAAGTAACAGCGATGTCTTAGTAGAAGCGTGTGATGAGCTAGGTCTACAGGTAAACATAAAAAAACAGAATACATGATAACGAGTCGAAACAGAGGGATAACGGAAAAAGGTACATAACAATGAAGAATGAGAACATAGAGAAAATAAGCATATTTAAATACTTGGGAGCATGCGTAACAAGCAAGAACGAGCCAATGGAAGAAATGAAATGTTGTTTAGTATTGGGTGATGCATGTTTCTATTCAGTCCAGAAACTCTTAACCTCGCGATTAATATCAAGGAAGTTGAAATTGAAAATATACACAACGGTTATTCTACCGGTAATACTTTACGGTTACGAAAGTTGGAGTACGACCTTAGCAGATGAACAAAAACTACGAGTGTTTGAAAATACGGTTCTGAAAAATATATAAGGGCTGAAACGGGACGATATGACTGGAGAATGGAAGAGACTGCATAATTACGAACTTCACTGTCTTTACGACCCACCCGATGTTGTAAGAATAATGAAATCGCGACGACTAAGATGGACAGGCCATGTAGTTCGGATAGGAGAAAAACGAAGATTATATTCCATCTTGGTTGGAAAGCCGGATTAAAGGAGACCGTTGAGAAGACCGAAACGACGTTATGAAATAAAATATGAAACCTATTAATTTTCTGGCCTCGGAAACACTTTTTCCTACATGTTTGTTAAAATTATATTTGTCATTATCGTAAAACTAAGATTCCTTATTTCACTAATTTTAACTATATTTACATAATATATGCTTTACGTACTTGCATAATTTTGAGTTTTATTAGTGTAGCTGATGAATAATGTGTTAATTTTCATTTTATTTTTCTTACTCCATGATTTACTAATGTTGATATCGTTTTGTAATAACAAATTGTCATTATTCTATTTACCTCCCTGAATATCTTTATATCATCAGTATATAGCAATCTAGAATTTTTCACTAGCAGGCATATATCATTTATAAAGATACTAAAAAACAATGGTCCCAAAAGTTATCTTTGTGGTATCCCATCATTTATTTTTGAGTAATCTGACCGTACATTACCCAGTTTCACCCTGAATGTTCCATTTCTAAGGTAACTGTTAAACCGTTTAATAAATCTAGGAGATAAACCTAGTTAGTTGTCTAAGTTCCCATGAGAAAAATTCGTCGGGTTGCCGGTGGCCCACTAACTATGATGGCTGACCATCGGAGGCACGCCCAGTTTTCCTCATGGAGTTATTAATACCCTATCAACCGAAACCTGCATTACAAAACTTCTATAAACATGTAAATATAAACTCTTTATCAAAGTCATTAACAAAGTAAATGGATGTCAAATTCCAGCACGGTATTGCATGATTAAAAGAGAAGAAAGGCCGTAAAGCATTAACCACACTTAATACACAAACTGCTCTGGAATGCGTCCAAACAAAAATCATAAGCTACGTCACCAAACAAAGGCACAAGGTTATTTAGCATTTCGTTTCTGTCTCACCACTCGTAATTGTTTCTGTTTATCAGTCAATCGTGTTTGTTTATCTAGATCCTTAGACCTAGTTCCGGCTTTCCGTTTCAAGCCCACACTTCCCTTACCCACTTGTTTACTACTGTAGGCCTTTTTGTTGTCACTGGAAGTTGCTTCCTGGTCGCCTGGTGTGCTCACTGTAACTGTTTCCCCGTGAGTCCTACCTAATGGTAACGCTGTCGCACCATCCGCCGTATGTCCACGCACCATGGGTAAAGTCTTCCCCAAAATATCATATTCATGATTCACCTCTGTATCACTGTCATGTTCAGTTTCAAGTTCACCATCTATCACTAGCGCACTTACGTCGTCAGAAATGGTACCTCACCACCAGGTACCATTTCCATGTGTCCCTTAGTCTCACTGGGAATTGGATTCTCTACAGCATCGGTTTAGTCTTCCAGTATTTGTGCAACATACATGTTGTTTATCACCTCACTTGTTTGCCTACTTGCAAAGGTAAGGCCTCTTTCTCTACCCTATTGTTTTTTGGTTCCTCTTCTGTCCCCTCGTTGGCCGATGTAAGGAAGTGATCAGCCATTACTTGCAGAGTTGTAATGTGGGGGTAAAGCCCCACTAAACCCCCACTGATATCTTTGCGGTCCCCTTCTGAACCAAGTTCCAATTTAGACACTGCGGTATGCAACTTTTGTTTTATTTCAGACAGAGCACCATAGTGATTCTGATTGTACGCTGCTCCCTGGTCCGTGCGTATGTGTAATTCGGGTTTCAGAGATTCTGCTGGGGTGGAGCTACTAGGTCCACCCATATTCGTCAAAAATATTTCCGAGGTTCTACGGTTTCTTCTAAACTCGGGAAAAGTCTGTTGAACTCCGTGGACGACCGGACATCCCCTTGACCCCAGATCCAGGGGCGTCTTGCTGTTCTACCCGGTAACTCAGGGATTCCCGATTATTGTGCGTCCCCGATTGACCTTCTGTCGTTTACACTGGGGATAATTTGCCAGTAAATAACCAGGTTCCGCACAAAAGTTACACGTAATTGGCTGAAACTGATAATTTACCGAGAGCCGAAACCCACTGACTGAAGAAATCACATTAGGTATGTCTTTATGCAACCACATTTTCACAATGTGTGGGCCAGTACAAATATTACAATAAATGTGATCATCACTGAAATATTCATCTTCAATATTTTGGATTGTTCCATACGCACTCAAAGCAATCTTTAAATCTTCCACAGGTAATTCTAATGCTACAGGTGAAATGCGTACTAACGTTATGGGTTTTGCCGCTAAATCTACGATTAACCGATAACTGTTTTTCGTCTACTGTTCCCCAATACTTCTTCGAGATTGCAATACATAAATCAGCGGAAATTAATTTTGAAAAATGATACGGCCTAAAACGTCCATTTAGATTGAACAAATTTCTTCGGGTCGGAGCCCGAAAGTCACATGTATAAACATGTGCGATATAATATTAGAGGGCAAACTTTTCACTGGTTGAAAATGGATGCGCAAAGTGTTAATGCGTTCGAGTTTCATCGTAAAGTCTTGCTTCTATTTTTATCTCCTCACACACTTTACCCTGTGACTGATTTCGCCGAAAAGAAACTTCTTTCAGAACACTCAGTATTATTTCGCTTTACAAAACTGTCTAGAACAAAATAGGAGGCCATCATATGACTAATTCAACACTTGTATCCATTGAACGTCACTAACTGCTGCCGCGCCAGGAATATTTCTCCACTCACTTCTCCGACTAACGTATTTCTTTCTTCATTAAACCACACCAATGCCAAACAGCAAGAAGGTGAACAAAATATCACCAGTCTGAAAAAACACGCTACTCAACTAGCCAGCCTCACGTAATCAGCTGTTCGCGGTCTCTTATGGAAAACTTCTCCTCCCTCCCTCTTGTATATCACTCCACGGCAACAACATCCAGCTCACTTGAGTGCCGCGAGCAAACTACCGACCACGGTCGGAGCTTCCAAATGGAAATTTCGAAGTTTTATTAACACTACATATGTGTTACCTAACAAAAGTAACAATACTACGAAATGTCATCCGCGTACGAAGTGCTGTAGTCCCAGAATTTTCAGAGGGTATACGCTAAGTTTATGAATCTTTAAGCAGCGATCATGTTTCCATTAAATATTGGGAAAGAATAAGTTGATTTCTACAGAAACAAGAGAGAACGCAAAACACTTTCATTATATTCTATTGAGATAACAACAACGAAATTATAAATATAATTTGTTGCATTGAGGGAATAAGAAACAAGATAATTGAGACTTTTGCACAACTACAAAGCAGCTATATCAGTTCAAATTCAGTTACAATTCTTTATGTCGAATTGTCGAATCTGAAGCCAAGGGATACAAGTGACATCAACAAATAAAAGCCTTCAAAGAAATCTTCGTATGATTAAACCCGAAATATGTTAAGGTCCAAGGTTTCTTTGCATAAAATATGACAGTTTTGTGTCACATATATTTCAGTTCGTCATCTCTCACCTTGTATACCTTGGCATCTCCAGTCAACACATCAGTCTTACTTGTTCCATCCTTTATAAATATATTCAGTATAGTATGCTGTGGCTTACCCTATATATTGAAAAGTCTACCTTGCCTTTGAAAACATAAGTAAAATCTCATATTATTCAAGACCTGCACACAAAATATCTGCTCAAATTGACTGTATATATTGTGCACATTTGTACAAAACTATTATTATAGTGAAAAGATAGCAATAATATACTGATCCACATCCTGTAGTAGTATCCTGTTTCTCTTCTCAACATTTTTTCCAGGTCAAGTGGAACCAAAATATTTGACCGTAGTAATCTTACCGGAACAGGTAAATTAATTAAATACCTAAACAAAACGTAAAAAAAATGGTATACGCATCTTAGCAAAAGGTATTCGCTAATGTGTAAGATTAATCAGAGGGTATACGTCGTAACTCGCTGATAGTAGCGAATTTAATGGCTGATTTAACAACACATTTGTTATTTATTTATTTGGTACCTGTTACAGAATATTATTCTGTGTAGTTATAGTATGTGTAGCTAAGTGGTGAGCGTGTGAGGGTCTCATTTGAAATGTTCTTGGTTCGATTCCAAGCATGGATTTCAAAATATTTTCTTCAAGGAATTGGGCGCTGTAAATGATGTTCAGGATTAATACTGAAAGAGATTTATCCCATAAAGGGAGAAACACACAAAACAGATAGAGAAGCCAGGCAGAAAGACGTAGACTGTCCTGAAGCAAGTCATGATTCGCGTTTAGCTGTTAAGATCTAATAAACCATGCCCCTGCCGGGTCTCGAACTCGGGACCTTCGAGCCGATGGCCTACCGCCGCAAACTGCTCTGCCACTGTGCCGGCGTTAATTTCTGCCTATCTGTCTCGTTGTTCTCTAAGTTATGCTCACCTACTCGTTATTTCTTACTAAAAATGGAGGAATATCAGAGCATACAACGTTTTCGCGCATATTTGTACTGTCATGTTGGTTGTCTAAGTATTAGGCATACAGCAAAACAATTCTTCTGGAAGAAAGAACTACTATTTCTTGCAATTCCAACCTCCATTAATTATTGTGAGTGAGTGTACATACCTCTAGTTATGTGTGAATATATCTACATGTTTGCTTTGCATATTTTGCAATTTTGAAGTTGATATCTTTAATAGTCCTTGAGTTATTAACATATATTGGAAACAGTATGTAAATTGCCCATAAAACCTCATGTAGTTTAAATGCACACTTTGTTACAACCTAGTCTCGGACGAGACGATTTTAAGAATAATATGTCCGTGGATGGATACGAAATTTATATGCAAATAGTTAGCCTGTTGTGTTTCCTTAGTATAAATGTATTTGCATGCTGACTGGTGTATTACGAACCTAACTATGATCTAAAATATAATTTCAGGTGCAAAAATTTAGTGCATGAGTTTATATAACTACACGTAAGTGCTGTAATTTTTCAGTTTCCTCAGTGGACTCGGCATAAGAGGTTTCCTCATCCTGGACGTGTTAACGGGATAATTCCTCCAACAGAAGAGTTAGTAAGTTCAAATAAAGAGGCTAATGCTTTTTGTATAGGCTGTTTCATTTGCTTAATCTTTGTTGTCGCCGTATTAAAGCAATTTTATATACAGTCTATTCTAGTGCTAGTGGTTGCATTCAGAACTTCTAATAGTAATACGTAGAAGTTATTATGACTGAACGCCAACTAATCCATTACGCTATAAACATTACGTCGAAGCGTCCTCGATATTAGTCTTATAAATTAGAACGTCCATGAATGGCAGTTCAGCGTTCTTTCCTTACTCGATTTATTATATTGTGTATTTGGATGGATGCTATTGAGACCTTTTAAAACTTCTTCCATTCTTTCTGCATCGTGTTGCAATTTGGAAAACGAATCATCTAAATATCAATACCAACACTTATATACAAACATATCTAAAATATTTGAGGATGTCAACGGATAAGTCAGTGAAACAAATGTAAGACTGTCTACAAAATAAAAAATATATAAAGTAAAACTTGCTTAAAATACTTAATTATGGAAAACTGCCATGAAAGCTTAAAGTTTCAATCCTAAATGATTTGAGGAATAATGGTCATACTGGTAATGATATTGCTAATAATAGTTAGAATATTTAAATATTTACTCTTGAGTATGGAGAATTCGTGACAAGTTTACTTTGCTATACTGGCAAGCGCAACAATTTATTTAAAATTGTAACTAGAAATAGTATAAATTTGCATGTAATATTTACCAATAAATTTATTAATGATTGAAAATAATAGGGCACTTTGTTCTAAAAAACTATCCCTACTTACATTTGTAATGTAATTTTTATATCATTATTTCGAGATAAATCAACTTTTAAAGTTACAAAAGAGCAAGTGTTAGTTAGTTTTAAGCAAGTAACAGTTAACTGATTACTGTAAATTAAAATCCGAACAAAAACACCAGAAATAAAAAAGTGCACTAAAGTTCTTTAGCCCTAAAAAGGTGTAAAATGGGAGACGGATGAGCCAAGTTCCTTGGTGACAGCATGTAAGAGGAACAAAGGAACTTCGCGCGAGGTGGCAAGGTTCATGATTCTCAAGCTATAAGGGTGGTGGGGATCCTAAAACCCGCTACGTCCACCGCCGCCAACCCTAAGGCTGTTGCCAGCTCGCGCCAAGTTCTTTTGTTTCTCTTACATGCTGTCACCAAGGAACTTGGCTCATCCGTCTCCCATTTCACACCTTCTTAGGGCTAAAGAACTTGGCTGCAATTTTGCACCTCTGGTGTTTTTGTTCGGATTCCACAGCTTTTTGTAGGTCGCGACCGAGTCGTATATATACTGGATTCGCCTCGCTGGGTGTGCTGCCCCGGAATTCCGTGTGCGCCCCAACTTCAAATTTTAGGGCCACACCCCCTTTATTGTAATCAGACTTTCTGGCGGCAGCGCCCCATGCTGTGCAGACCTTTTCCCATATCACCTCGGGGGCTGCACCCTCATAGCGGTGGTATGATCGATTTATTGAAACATTTTCGTGATGGTACACCTTCATACCAAATTTCGTTTCTCTAGCTTCAGTGGTTTGGAAAATGGTATTTGGGCGGCTATGTTGAATTAAAGAAAGCGATTTTTAAAAAGTTTTCTTACATTGCCGTTACCTACTTGTGATGGTACACCTTCATACCAAATTTCGTCTCTATAGCTCGAATGGTGTGGAAAAAGTTTTTTGTGCGGCCATTTTGATCCAAGTTAACGACTTTTTCAAAAATGTAAATTATTCCTAAACTACTCTTCTTATTACACTTTTATGCCAAATTTCGTATCTCTAGTTCAAACGTTCTGGAAAATGGATTATGAAGTCAGACATTTTGCATTCAAAATGATGTCTTTGGAGATATTTTGTAATCTACTAGTGATGATATACCGTCATACTTCGAAATTTCATATTCCAATTTTTAACACCTTTTTTCTTACAGAACCTCAAAATCGCTGATTTCGCAATAAACTATTGTTCCTGTATAGCATGCTGACGTATTGTGACACGCGGAACTCGGCTGCATGCACTGTCGTGCGTGTTGATACTCCCCTCGATTCACTCGCGTCGCTGCGCCAAGAATCCCACGGCAGGCCGCGCATCGAACTTGAGGAGTTTGGAGGAACTGCGTC
>JAGDQP010011741.1:22956-52215 GCA_022664845.1 Lepisma saccharinum
GTGGGACACGCAGGAGTATTGGAAGTTGGCGCGAGGAACTAGGCTCACCCATATTCCATTTCACCACTTTTTAAGGTTGAAGGGGTTGACTGGACATTTTGCACCCCTGGTGCTTTTGCTCGTATTTCTCAGCTTTTTACATTTGTGTAATTTATATGCTCGCTTCGCCTCATTGGGGCACTGCCCCCAGAATTCCAAGATGGCCTCACTAGGGCGCACCCCTTTATCGCAATCAGTCTCCCGCTGGGAACTGCACCCTAGTAGGGGAGACGAACCGAATTTATTCTAATGGTACTCGTAATGGTACACCTTCATACCAAATTTCGTTTCTCTAGCTTCAGTTGTTATAAAGTGGGGCTTAGGCGGGCATTTTGGATAAAACATGGACACATTTTTAACGTTTTCTTATATTTTCGTGACATACTCGTGATGATACACTGTTATACCAAATTTCATTTCTCTATCTCGAACGATGTGAAAAATGGTATTTCAGCTGCCATTTTGAATCAAAGATGGTGACTTTTTTTTAAAACGTTGTTATGGTTTCCTAAACTACTTTTGATAGTACATAATTATGCCAAATTTCGTATCTCTGGCTCAAGCAGTGTGGAAAATGGATTTATGACGTCCGCCATTTTGGATCCAAGATATCGTCTTGTAATATTTTCATAATCTACTAATAATATTGTACTGTCAAACTAAATTTCGTTATTCTAGCGCCAGCCGTTTAGGCTGTGTCTTGTTTAAAATTTTAGGGTTGGCGGCCTTTTGAATCCAAGATGGGACTTTTTCAAATTTTTAAAAAGTTTTCTTAATTTGCTATTAATGATGTAGTTTCATAGCAAATTTCACTGTTCTAGCTTTAGTCGTTTAGGCTGTGTATTCTTTGAAATTTTAGGTTTGGGGCCATTTTGAATCCAAGATGGCGACCTTTTCAAAATGTCGTAATTTTTCCTTTATCTACTTATCATCCTCTACCTTCATACCAAATTTCATGTTTCTAGCTTACTCCAAACACCCTAAACAATATGACGAGTGAGTCAGTCAAATCAGTGAGTGAGTCAGTTAGCCTAAAATGTGCAATTTCAGGGGTCCACAACTAGAACATAGTTTGAGATACGAATATGCAATTTTGTACATCTGCACATATTTACTATATCTCCTTAACGGCAAAAGCACATATTCCTATCTTTAACATCTGTTTTCTTACGGGGCCCCCAAATCGTCGATTTTGCCATAAACTCTTGTTCCTGTATAACATGCTTCTGGCAGTGCTGACGTTTTCTGACGTGAAGAACTTGGCTCATGCACTGCCGTGCATGTTGATTCGTATTACAGACATCGTTTCATATAGATAAATCTACAGTAAATTCCACAAAACGTGCACAAAATATTATGTATATTTTGTGGATATGTTTATTATGTATTTTCAAGGCAGTGTTTCAGATAGTTTTGTTCTTTTCTACTTGCGAAGAACAACTTCATTTCAATATTGCCTTTGTAGAGCAAAGTGTATATAATAGAAAGTAGTAAAGATTAACTCTTTCATTTGTTTCTAGCTTGTTTCATTATCTGCCAGAGGTGCTGTAATCTGTTTACACGTGCCCCCGACATTTTGACATCTGTGGTCAGATGATTTCATTGTTGCTTCTCTGTTGAGTTCTAGACAATTGTTGTTGCTTTTCTATTGTTAAGAGTGTTACCAGACTTTAATATGATGTATATTGTGTTTCTAAGTCATCGAGAAGTGAAAAGCCATAAATCCAAAAAAATAGGCTAGGATTTTGACACTGAATACAGAAGGAATATCCAAGAGCGAAATTGCTAGACGGCCTTGACCTCGGTGAAGCTACCCCACCCCCCAAGGACGTCACAAAGGACCAAAACCAGTGCAATCGTTTGTAGTTCGTTTGTGCCGGATTGTGCAACGAAAACTTTCGTTTGTGCTCAATTTGTCGCAAAATTATGCGACATTAATTTTTTGGTGGGGTTGAGGCAGCTTCACACTCATATTCACCGAAAATTTGAATTTTGAAATGGAACTTGTGCCAATCGTGGTAGAGTGCTCACCTTTGGTGATAAGGGTCGTCGGATCAATCCTTGCTCATGTCAAGTGGGCTTTGTGGTGGACAAACACCGTGTGCGTGGGTTTTCTCGGGGTGCTCCCGTTTCCTCCCACTTTCTTCATTCCACCAATTTATCCCATCATCATCCATAAGGGCTGAGCCATAGTTGCCTAAAGGCTTCAAAATAAAATTCAAATCAATCTAGTTTATTTGGGGCTTCAGTAATTTTCTGATTGAAGTGCTTATCCTATCGAAATATGCACTTTCTTGATAAAATTACTTTGTTTGGTTCACTACAGCTTTTCATTAAGGTCTTATAAAACACAAAATTTATTTTTACCTAAAAATTGACTTTCAATTTAGCTTTCGCTTTTTACCTCCTTATATCCGCCTTCGTAACTCAAAAGGAATACAAAACATGACCCAGTTGGAGAACCATCATAGCCGAGCGGTTAGAGTAACAGACCTCAAATTTTCGTCACTTACAGTTGGAAGTTCGAATCCCATTGCAGGCAGTGGAAAACTTTACTCTGAGAAATATGTAATAGCAAAGATAATTCAAAAAGGCAAATTCAATATGGATCACCTTTGTGTGCAATGTACTCTCAAGGAAATAACTGTCTCACATTTGGGTCACTGAAAAAACTGGCTCTGTGGCGGTGCACGACACAATACCGCCCTGGCGGTACAGATGCGGTTATAAATTCATTTACCTGCAAGCCCGCCTGCTGCAGCCGCAAGCAGCCATCCAGCGGTATGTGGCGGCTATACGACTGTTAACGCCAAATTACCGTTATGGCGGCACATATGCGGCATTCGTTTCATTTCTCCGCTCGTGGCCCGCCGGCGTTTTGATCATGGGATACTTAAATAAGTGGGCGGTCCACTAACATCCTAATACACTGAAAAGTAAAAAGTATACACAAGCTAACTGAAGCAGTACGTTTTTTTCTTTATGGAACAACAATTGAGACATAAAATGTCACACCAAACAGTGCTAAGATGCTTTTTTGAAAAGAACATGACAAAAAGTGAGACTATAAAGAAGTCACATTTGTCAAAAAAGCACATTTAGTATAGCCAAGGGTTCGGTGGTATACTTGTGATCATTAGGCAATTGAGAATTAGAAGAGTGCGATTTTTTCACATGAAAAGAAATTTGCTGTGTTTAAAACTGTGGATAGAGTTACTAGAAAAGTTAAAGAAACATTCTGTTGTGAAGGTGAAGTTCAGCAAAGGTTTAATGGTATGGAGAGGAATATTTTCCAAATAGAGGGACTGAATTAAGAATTAAATAGGAACAATGGATAGATTAACATACTGTGAAATGCTTAAAAATTTGGTTTTGAGTACGTTTATGGAGGATATCACTGTGCAAACCTTGGACGATTTATATTTCACGATAATATTGCCAGTTGGTAACGATGTAGGGTTGTACAGCAGTGTATCCCAGATCAGGTCACTCAGTAGTTACACTGGGATCCCAATTCCCTATATGAATCCCATTGAGAATTTGCGGTCCATTGTGGCTTCGAAAGTGTCTAAATATTGCTCTACTAGCAAAAATAAAGAATGTAGAAAATTGTTCATGTTTGATATCACAAAATTTAGCTTAGTACACGTCAGAAACTTTCTAGCGTCAATACCAGATATAGTTGAAGCACTCGAAGCGGATACCCAAAGTACTATTGCAAAACTGATTTCCATATGATATAAAGAAAAAACCTTATGTATAATAATGGGTTTTTAAGTAACAATCAAATATTGTTCCTCGTTATAATTTTAATTTGCTTAGCTGTCATTCTAATTTTCATTCGATAAAACCTGTCGGGGGGATATGTGTTAACTAAAGTGTAATATAATTGTCACTAACTACTATATTGACTAGAATTTGAATTTATTTTTTAAGGCCATAGGGGGTCAGGCCAGATGGATGATGATATGGGATGATTAGTGGAATGAAGAAAGTGGGAGAATCCCTCGCACACTATGTTTGTCCATCACAAAACCCACATGTCACGAGCGGGGTTTGAACCGACGACCCCCAAGCGCCTGAAGTGAGCACTTTAACCGTTGATCCACCGCGGACCGTATATTGACTAGAATTAAAGTGTTACTACAACTTGTAATTGAGGCGGTAGGCGGTAAATTAACCCATAGATCTAAGGGCCTTTTTGGGAGAATATTTTAATTCGACGCACCGTGTTGAAATCTGCTTGCGTACAAAGTTTCGTTTCAATATATTTTAAAAAGGGGTAGGGAGTTGAATAGCAGCATACATATGGCAATGACAAAAAAATCAAACCGTCAATCATTGTGTTTTCTATATGTAACTTGTGCTTATGGGGCTTTTTCCTCGCTACCGCCTTAATTATTATAACAAAAAGATGAACTAACAAACTAACTACTCTATGGCTTACGGAACTCGTAAGTGCATCGCCGCTTACGGAACTCGTAACAAACGTTCCCCATTGGATTCTATCTTGGGCAACATCAAGCCAGTTGTAATCTTAAATATCTACATGTTACAAATACGAACTAATTTTCATAAAATTATGAAACATGGCAGATCTGGTTTCTTCGAATTTTAATTCTAGAAGAGATATAAAGTTATTGTAGAGAAAAAAGTATACTGTCTCATGTAATTTGTTACTTAATTCCTTAATAAGGATTATACGCCTCACTTACTAGTAAAACAATTTAGAAATGGTTTATTCTCTCTTAAATTCTAACAATTTTAACGAGACTGTGATAACAACTTCATTAGAACTCGATAAATATAAATTTGGATTTTATAATTCGAAAATGAAAAATAAAAACCACACACACACACACAGATCAATACTCAACTGGGAGAAGTAAGGTATATCTTAAATATTGGCAGAATATATAACGTCACTTAATCAATCACAGAAAAGTAATTTGAATGCAAGTGATATTAGAGAAAATCTGATCGCATAAGAAAACCAGTATGAAATTATTCTTGACTCTAATTCATACTCGTATTTTCAATATTATATCATTATGTCATGATCTGATTAATAAAATAAATATATATTCTGTCAAAAAAATTAATGTGACGAAACCAGAATTGTCACAAATGGGTTTACAAATTAGAACCTAACCAAGAGCATCTGAAAATGAACACGTCGTTCAGAATGACCATATACAATTCACTTTCTCGATCGCTAACCCCTTTCATTTTTTACGGTTTGCTTAATTCATATCTTCCGCCCTTCTCCAATTTGTGGTCGATTTTGCGGGTGAATTGACTCAAGGGGGTGCGAAACCCCTTCACCCGACCCTGAAACGACAAACCACGTCGCTTTTCCCCGCTGTTGGTTCTGATGTAGCCGGTGACTCTCCGATATTAAACGTCAGCGTCATTCGTAGAGGAAAGCCTTCTGTCCTCACGCTACTGCGTTGCCGTCACGTTCCACGAAAATTGATAAAATGTCTTTCTCATGAGGCCCTGCCACAAGACAAGAGACAGGGCGAAAATAAAACAAAAAATGAAAGACTGGAAGGAAGAAAGAAAGCAAAGAGCACCTAATCAATTTGTCAGGCTGCACCGGACGTTGGAGACAGTTCTCAGTACTTCGAGATCCACTTCTCTTCTCCTGTAGAAAGAGTATCGCTCTTTCCTTCACGTCACTCGAATTTCTTGCCAAGATTCGCTCTCATAAGCAGTACATTAATCATTTCTATCTTTTGCTATTATTTTACAGTAAAAAAAAATTAACAAGCTTATAAATAAATGTAGCTAACACGGCATGTTCGTGTCATTCTTAATACTTTCTTTTATTGTAGAAAGTATATTCTGGAAACGAAAGAAGAAAATTATAATTAATGAAAATAAATTATCTTATACATTGAACACTCTTAGAGCAAAATTTTAACCTCTGATATGAAGAGAAATATCATTTTAAGTACTCGGGCTAACAAAAATAAAACAGACAATTTTAGAAATTTTTGAAGGTTCAATTAGTGGATTGAGAAGGCGACAGAGCAGTGTTTTGAGTGAAAGGTTCTTGAGGAATAAAGTACCTACAAACATCTTCGGAGGGATTTCTACTGTCAGGTAGGACAGTATCTGCAGGTAGGATATCCGAGCGTACCTATCGTGAACCGTTACAACTCCGCTACAAGATGGATTTCTGCTGTCGTTGACTCTTTGACACTCTCGTTATTTGTGAGTGGTTTGAGGATCAGCCCAATAAAACATTTTATTCGCGTCATAAATTTAGCGTAAAAGTTACAATCAATTAAAATACCTCGTCGTTAAAAGCAAAACCACCAAATTTAGAATTTTAAAATCAGTAGAAACTTCATCACTGAAAGTAAAGCCACAATATCAAATGTGTTTTACAAAGCAAGTTCAATGCCTGAATGTTTTTATTGGCATAAGCCTATTAACACTATTGTTTAAAATATTTATCCATTTTTTTAAATAACAAGAAATCAATCGTCCTTCACTTCGGTTAAACACCAAAACAATTTCATTTTTCGTAATGCTTGCTTTTTTGTGTCTGCCGTGGGTGGTGAGAAGTAACGTGGTGTTGTTAATATCTGCCGAACTATTAAGTTATTAGTATAACTTAATTAGTGTAATTTATTTCTTAAAGCACAATAACTCGTTATTTATGATAGGGTTTATTTGATTACTTAATTTGTGTTACTTACGAATGCTCAGGAGCACTACAGTGAAACAAATGTAACATTTACTTAAAATATATCAAACGAAATTATAGCGGACGTTTTAAAAATAAAATTTGGGAATTGTAATATTTTCTCAGGACACAATCCTAAAATTAGGGATTGCCAAAAAGTACAATTGTTTAACACTTTCAAGAATTTTACAAAATAGTATAATCAGATCGAATTCGAAGCACTTACATTAGTTCTACCACGGTGCTGTGCTTTTACCACCTTTACATCCACTTCGAAGCTCCACCAATTAGAGAAGCAACTGGTGTCAGCCATAACTTGTGCCATTCTGCCAGTTAACCCAAATGTTTGCAGGTAAACTGTCCACTGCATTACAAGTTAAATGTAAACAAGCATAGTGTGTATAAGTAAAACAAATTAAGACCATACGAAAATAGCGTGTTTTATTCATTTTCTTGATTTTACTGGAGAGCGTTTCAAAATACCACAATCAGCATTACATATACCTGCACATCATATAAGGATTCGTTTTTAAATAAACCGACTATGGACATTCTCTTCATGCGTGATAGTTTGTTAGAAACGTCCTTCCAATACCAGCTCTTATCTCAATCTGGCCTAAAATTGACAAAGCACGTTTTTTTCTTTGTAGCCTGCATATGTGAATGCGTAATGTTTCGGGTACAAAGTCAGTAGATATAAGAGGTGATGAATTAGTCATAATCAAGAAGAAAACTTGGTAAAGGTCAATCCAGACATTAGGATACAAAATTGATAGAAGGGTGTGGACACGTTAGACTGAAGTGAACGTAACAAGAAGCAGCAAAGTGATCTATGGAAACGTAAGCTATTAAAATAGAAAACTTTGGAATTATTACAATTGAAGAAATAAAAATGTGTATGCAAAATGTTTTTATATGTGTATGTATCTATGCATGTGAGGAGGATTATGCGTATAATGTTTTATAACGGTACCAGCTACACTACAAACCTATGAAATGATACGTTTTTATATAGGGGAAGTAAGGTGAATATGAGCATAGTTAATGAAAATGCAATTGTATCTCAAAAATGGTTTATTACAAAAAATTCAAAATGTGACTAAAAGTAAGACAGGTTCTAGTAACACGCTAGAAAGTACAGAGTTGTACATACTCTGGTATCCGAGTAATGAAGAGGAAAGTAAGATAGGTGTGCAGTGCTCATATTTCCCATGGTACAAGGGTAATATGAACACTTCATAGGGCATATATGAGCACAATTTTGTGTCAATATCTGCACATCCAATACAAGTGAAAAAGAATAAATAACAGTAGAATATACAAAATAAAAGGTAATTCAATTAAATATTACAATAATTAGCAAAAAAAGAGCCACTCAAGTTCACACTTGAACTTTAGTCCTGTGAATGTGCAAATGAAGACATGCGACAAAGAAACGTCTAAGTTGCAGTTTCAGTTTTATCAGAAAAATGGACAAAATAAACAATTAGACTTTTCTTCCCCAAGAGGAAGAAGAGTCTAATTGGGCATTTTTTGACAAAACTAAAATTGTGGCTTAGAGTATTTTAATCACAGGTCTTCAAAAATCTTCAAATGTGAATTACGTAAAAAAAAAAAAAAAATCGAAAGAACAGAAACACTATATATTTAGCTCTACCTGGAGTTAAAACTTCAGTAAAATATAACATTTACAATAGGCTATTAACTATTAATAGCCTATGGTTTGTTTGGGGGAGGCTCGGCGTGGACTAGGCATAACTGGATCTCCCATAGGCCCCCAAGTTACACCTATTATTGTCGGATGGTCAAGAGTTTAGCAATAGGACCTAAACTGGAAATTGACGACAAGTGGCCAAACATAATGGGTAAGGCTGATTATGAACTAATGGAGTGCAGACTTTCTTATCCATGTCATTACAAATTAGCTGTTTTTTAGTATCTCTCCCAAATAATTTGGTAGTGATTAGGTCTATGAATCGTGATATTGTAACTATTACTGACTTTAGGTTAGATAACGTTAGGTTAGTTTACTTTACAAATGGTCAAATAGGCTATACATTCGTATACAGTAAGAAATATTACTTAGTAACATCTGCTGCATGTGGGCTCGCTTTAGAAAGTAATAGTCTTTGATTAATTTGGTGGAGGTACTAAATGCCATCCACAAATTATTATGTCATTACAGATTTTCTGCTCCAGTTAATACCTGCAAAAGCTCCTCAGGTTCATTTCTCTCATTATTTTCAGCAAACTTGTACATGCTCATATTAAACTGAATTTAAAAGCTTATATTTCACCGACTGCTAGTGGTTTTCTTAACGCATTGTAGTTTGCAACTATGTTTATTACAAAGAAGTGAACAAACGACAGTTTTATGTTCCTAGACGGAACTGACTATAAATTGATATATTTTATATAACGAATGGATACCTCGTTGTAGCTTATTTTCCATTACCCTGATTTAACTATAGCTAAAACAAATATACATTTTTTAAGTGTACGTACCTTTACTACACAACAATAGCAGCACACAAGCTTGGGCTCCACTCTCGTCAACCGCGTAACTCCAAACAAGGCTACCAACTTCGTTGTTTCGCTCTTGAGCAATGCACGTGGAAAATATTTGGCTATAAGCTTCGTCCTGCTCATATTTTCGAACTGCTCATATTAAACTGACTATTCCCCTATTTTATAGAGTAAACGGCAATATAATATACGAATGTGTTAAAATTCGAAAATATATGTAAAAGACAGAGAAAACTGAAAGTGAAAAAATGTGCATGTGCTGTTTCTGCAGTAAATGTAAGTTTTGAATACATTTTTGGCATTTTAATAGAGGATAAAAACTTATCGAAGAACTGAAACTTTGTTAAACATGATATGTGCCCATATGATATAGACATACTTATGAATAGTGATAGAAAATTTATAACCTGAAATCCTGTGTAATATGCATGCGTTTTGCCCTTAAAATTAGCAAAATATGACCTTAAAACTGAAAATATGACCAATTTGATATATTTATAATTTAAAAATGACTGACATTTAAAACGTATACAAACAAAATTTCAAAATATATATTACATACACTTTCATTCATTCATGCACGAATAATATTTGGGGTCATTATTAAGATAAAACATGCTTTTCTAAATAATATATTTTTATTATTATTGGTAAAATATCTTATATGGCCGAATATTATCATATGAAAAACTAACATATTGAGGTGATTTCTAAAATAGTTAGGTTTAATTTTACTTCGAGGGTTAAGTTTACTAAATCGCATCCACGTATACGATAAAATAGGTAAGTGCCTAAGTGCAAGCATTTAATCATCAGAATATTAACTTTTATCAACACAGACCTAGTAACAAGTAATAGCATGCAATATCATCGACATATTCTGATTTAACATGTATCTTCTTACAGTGTAACAAACATCCATTGGTTTATTGACATTGTTGATTACCGGTGCGCATATTGAAAACTAACAGTTCCATGATATATTAAACTCAAATATCACAAATACACATTTACACCAATTACCTTCGTTAAAAGATGGAATGCCCCTATTTTGCGTAGATTATCTGCGTCCGCATTACATATGGACTTCGCAATTACAAATTATTAAAAATCCAAATCCAATTTTTCCTTTTTGAGC
Organism: Lepisma saccharinum; assembly: GCA_022664845.1. Classification (NCBI taxonomy): domain Eukaryota; kingdom Metazoa; phylum Arthropoda; class Insecta; order Zygentoma; family Lepismatidae; genus Lepisma; species Lepisma saccharinum. The sequence goes on from JAGDQP010011741.1 coordinate 33,357, forward strand.
CAGAAATCATATCATTGGCTGCGATAGTTCTCTCTCTAAAAAAGGCAATATATCTTTTAGCTTAAAATTGAATGCTTAATTATTCAATTAGATTTTAAACGTTCTAATTGTTGCTGTTTAAAACACATTACACTAAAATAAAGAATCAGAGAAAAATGAAACTTACAAAAACATCTTCTGCCTCTCATAGAAATGTAAGAAAATTACAGTACATAAAATGAATAAAAAAGTTAATTGGCATCATCCAGCGTTTAGATAAGTTTGCAAAACGAGCCAAGAATTTCTTTTTAAACACTGGAAGTCCCGTGTTGAACACAAAAATATGCTTTTTATTTCACGCTTTTGAGCCGTAGTATGCCCTAAACCGAACATATAGAAGAAGTATGCTTTTATATAACCAATAAAATCAGTGTTGATCTCAAAACACCAAGAAACGTGCTTAAACTAAGTTGACAAACAGAAACCCAGCCCCTGGTAAAATATGATATGTAATAAAAGTCCGAGCCTAACTCATGAACATTACGTTTAAATCTTCCGTTTTACTGCTGTTGTTGTCAATAGGCAAACGTCATTTTTGGGTTCCTTCTTTTCTATAAGATTTTGCAAGCATGTACCTTGCATATCTTTGTTTTGTAATGAATAAAATATAAGCCTATCATTCGTTTCTTGTAAAATTTTTTATATTACTACAGTACTCTGACACACATTTGCGCCGATATATCTATTTACGTCTTGCTGAAATGTCGTTACCTGGATATGATTGATATGGCACGCCTTGCGTTTTTTAAAAAATGATTCTCTTATACGTGTCTGCATGAATAACATCTTTTCGTCCTTTAATTGGAATACTTTTTTGACAGACTCACTTGACATTTTGGAATTATTTGGAACTTCTATTAACAGACGTAATTATGCCTACTAACAAGCTACTTGCATTGAAACTTGCTCAAGCTTTCAGCTACAACTGAATTCGCCAAAATGTATCGCATGAACAACGCCCCTATACAAACAAGATTGCCAGATTTTAAAAATGTCCACCTGAGCATGTTTTCAATTTTGTACAGAAACAACACATACGCTTTCACATACGTCGTTTCTACAATAAACATCAACTTTGGCTGATCTTTTAACAAGGAAAGAATAACGGCATATGCATCATTTTCACACCAAAACGTGCATCTAGAGATTCCGCATAAGAATACCTCAAAACCATTAAAAATATCACATTTGTCGTTTCTGCGATAAACTATTCAATTTTTAATAGGTAATCTTCCTTCACATACTTCTCTAATTTTTATTGTTGCAATAACATTGTTGCAGAATATTACAGCCACTATTAATATTATACTAAATATATACACCGCCGTGGTCAATGAGTGACAAGGAGCAAAGAAAATAAAAGATGTATAATGTCTCACCTCGAGATGTCACTCCACAATATTCATTCTTCCGTGTGACGTAGTTTCCTTTCCTGTAACAGACAACAAAAATTGAAGAGAAAAAAAAAACGTTCTAAGTATTAATTTGATTTTTTTTTGAGAAGCAGAAAACTGAATCGATTTGGTTTCAAATAACGTATGCTTTCCAACATAATGTATATGGTTTTCTGACACTATACGACCGTAGCAGCATAGAATATTAGACTAATATCAGCCCAATACTGGGTTAATATCACCGAATAGCGATCAAGGTTGCCCAGTATTGAGTGAATATCAGCCCGATATCCTGTGCTGCTAGGGATTGTATTCTATACGTCAGAATTGCCTAAAACCGAATGGTTAAGGAGACAAAAACATAAAGAAGAAGAATGTTCTATGTGCCATACTAAGTAATCCCCTTTGATTTTAAGTGCTATTCAGCAATTTGCTGTTTGAATTCCTATGCCTGTTGAAGCTCACCATTGTATTTACGTTTATAGCAGATCAGAATTACAGCAATATGATAGGTAGTAGAAGATTAAGTTATTGTTCAACCCTTCCTCTATCAATACATAAATTAGTAGACAAAATACGCATTCCACTGTCATACAATCATTGAGATGCTGAAAGTGTTCTAGGGGTGTTCGGTATTGAGATTTTCATACCGACTTTCGGTATGCTTTGGATACCGAATATTATCGAAATACTGATAATACCGAATACCGATATACCAATAACACCGCTATACCACAAATACCGATAATACCGAACGATATCATATCAAAATACAAAACAATATCCAAAATCAATGATATTGAGCAATATGGAAGTATTGAACACGCTGTTTGGCATATTTAATTTTGGTTGCTAACACTCAGATAATTTGTTCAGAGAGATAAATAACACACGTAAAACTTTTTGGTAAACGTTACTTTCTATATATATGGGCAAGTCTAGTAACTTTGGACTTCAGCGCGTCACGTTTCGCCATTCAACACCCATGTCCCTGCCGGGACTCGAACCCGGGACCATAAAGTCGATAAGCTACCGCCGCAGATCGTTCGGCCACCCGGCCGACTAAATAACACATGCATTAGAACATATACAGCTCGCCGAAGAAGATAACGTACTTCATTGTCACCTTAAAGCAAGGACAGGAACTGGGTGGCTATCGTACACTGTAAAAAAAAATAACACTTTTTTTGAACACCTTTGAACACTTTCTGGAAACGACTTTAGCTCACTTTCGAACACTTTTATAGTGTCCAAAAGTGAAATAAAGTACTATGAAAGCGTCTCAAAGGTGTTCAAAAGTGCTTTGAAATTGAACAAAAGTGTTTCCTTAATAGTGCTACAAAAGTGCTCAAAGTGCAAAGAAAGAGCCCTCAATTTTAATGTGTTCCAAAAGTGTGTTTTGGAAACTAGTTTCTACTACTTTCAGAACACTTTATTCACTTCTAAGCACTTTTGGAGCATTTTATGAGCACGTTCTTACACAATATTACATATCCATAAGATATTACGTCAGCATGTTTTTGGTCAATTTAGACCCCTTCCCTGTTAGTAAACAACATTAAGTAGATACCTTATCCTAATACATAGAGCCCCAGCAAAAATGTAAAACCTTGAGCCCCTTTACTCCCGGATGCTGACATAATATTTGAACGAAACCTGCCATAAAATATGTACATTTTTCAGTTACATATTTAATTGTGACGCAGAGTATCAAAATCCGTTATTTACTTTCTAGTATAATTATCGAATTTTGAGACTATGCCGTACAGTTAAGTATGTATTTAAAGCACATACATACTTTCATGTCAAGATTTGTTCAAATATTACTTCAGCATTCGGGACGAGGGGATTCAAGCTTTGCTTATTGCTTATTTTTGCTGGACGTCTACATATTAGGGGTAGTACATCTATTTAATGTTGCTTATTGAGGAGGTAGGGAGTCTAAATTGACCGGATGTGCTGACGTAATATCTGAATGACACCTCATACACACCTCATACCACAGGCGCGTAGTATCAAAATTCGTTGTATCTACCTTTTTCCTAAATAATTTTTTTCATCCAAAAATAAAACTTTTTTTTTATTTATTTACGGCTAAGAGATTTCGACATTGATCCGTGTTAAAACGGCTCTGAAACTTCTATTTTCTTGTAAAATTTTCCTAAAGTACGGCCTGCACCCTTTCCTCTACCCCATCACGGCCACAACCATGCAGAGATGAATGAATTGAATTAAATTCGGGAAATAAGTAGGAGAAACTGAATTCTTATTTTCGAACTTTAGGCTACTTTGGCCTGACCGAAGGAATGATGATGAAGACTTTGTGGAATGAAGAAAGTGGAAGGAAACGGGAGAACCCCGTGAAAAATGTAGACAGTGCAAAAAAGGAAATCTGGTATTAAAACTGTATACCTGGCAATGATACCTGAAACACCTGTGTGTAGCATATTATCTAAATCAAAACAGGGTAAGAAAGTGGCGCATTAAAAGATCAATAATCCAAATCAGTTTTGGATGTACTTTTTTCCTTACACACATACATTACGTATATAAAGGTGTATTTGAATATTTCACCATTCAATATTACATGGAAGGAAACGTTTTTTTTTACCTCTAGTTTTAAAAGGCAGATAAAAGATTATGTTTTAATAATAATAATACAGCCGCCGTGATTATGAGGCCTCCGTACAAACGCTGCGTCTGTTTGTGTGTGTGTTTTCTAATATTTTTATATTGCTGGACAAATAACAAGCAATAATGAAATTTTCGAAAGCGACCCCAGTAATACTTGTGAATGTGTGAAATGAACTGCCTGATATTTTGACTGTTTATTTTTGCTGAGAAATTAGAATACCCGAAATTGCATAGGAGTATAAAGTCGTAAATTACGCGTATTCTAATTTCTCATCTAAAATAGACAAAATCTCAGACAGTTCATTTTATTCACATACGCAAATATTACTGGGCCGTTTTCCGAAATTTCGTTATTGCTTTTCATTTGTACAGTAACCTTAAAAATATGAAACCTCACACACACAAGAAACAACGTTGGTACGGAGGCATCTTAATTTCTCTCACTTCGGAATGGAATTTGGTGCTCTCTTTGTCATACTGCCGGCAATTTGGCCTGAGGTTTTCAAAGGGTTTCTTCAGTCCCACAAAGTGAATGTCGGAGTGGTACCTCAACTGAAGGCTTGACCGCTTAATATTTAAAATTAGTACGTAAAGCATTACAGTCATCCTCAAGGCTGCATTTAAAAAAAGCGTTTCATGAGCATAAATAAGTCATACAACTGAAAATTATCTTAGTCCCTGCTTTTCTTGAAATATTATGAGGAAAAACAAATACAAATTATATAGAATTTAATGTGAGCTATTACTGGCGTATAATGTATGGACTTAGATAATGACAAAATATAGTAAACGTAAAAAATGTACAAAAGTGCACAAATATGTACAGTAGGTGAGAATAAGGTATACCAGATATAGTGTCCCGTTAATACTAAAAAATGTTCAAATTGTGCACCTAGAAAAATAGTGTTTTAAAAGTGCTGAAAAAGTATATTCAAATTATTACAATTTCGCTTGGAACACATTCTAACTCTTTCACAGCACTTTTCAACATAATTTACAAACTTTTAAAACAGATTCCTTCTTTTGAAAGTGCCCTGAAAGTGTGATTTTTTTTACAGTGATAGATTTGAACATGACTGGCACAGCTTTGAACACATCCTTAATTTTTTTATAAGATCATTTCATTTCCTAGTAAATGCTTCTAGATACAAATACAGAAGCAAAAGAAAGTAAACTAAAGTTTTGCTAGCCATACAAAGAATATAAACTACGCAGTTGTTAATAATAAACGTTGAACTTACTTGCTTGCTTGTTTCTTTATTGGGGTTATGAGGATTCCATAACCATTTGGCTTGCATTAACTTTGAATTCGTACAAATTTTGTTAAAATGTTACACATAGCTTAATTAAAATGCCTTTACACTGTTGATATGTTGCAAACTAATTTTTCTTCTCAACAGTAAGCTTTAGCTGTAGGGACATAAGCTGCTACCGTGTTCAAATCTCTTTCTGTTCAAAGCTGCCCCACTACGTCCAATTACGCACATTTTGTTATTATGGAAGAAGGAGAAGACTTATCAGAAAGCAACAAAGAAAATTTAATGCGTGAAGGAGTATAGCTACTTCGTAAGTTAACATGGGAAGATATGCTACAGTTCTATTCTCTCCAGAAGCTTACAGTCACTGAGATGAAAATCTTTGGTAAACTTAACTTTTATATAGGCTAGTCTAGTAACTTCGGCCCGTCACGATTCGCCTTTAGCTGCTAAAACCACACCCATGCAACTGCCGGCACTCGAACCCAGGACCATCGAGCTGATGGCCTACCGCCACAGGCCGCTCGGCCACTCGGCCGGCTATATCTGAAATGATTTTTTACTTTGGCACACAAATTACATTAAGTACCATACTTCGGTAGGTAACGTATACAAATGGTAAAAACAAATGACAGCTGTATATCATGATGTTTTCAATTTATAAATGTTGGACAAAAAATTTCGTTTTATAAATTAAAAGTTATCACCACTGTTCTAAGGTGCCCCCCGTTCAAATGGGTAACCAACCGGTACTCATGGATGGATGTATTTAGGGTGTTCGCCTGGACCTCCACCCCGAAATTCCGGTTAATATGCAAAAAATAGTATAATTTTAGGCTTAATTGTCTACATTTAAGGTTGTAATTCCTTTTTCACAAGAACCTTGTGTTAGGTAAACATCGAAATTAATACAGAAAAATTGACAACTACCCGGTCGGCAGCAAATGGGTGCAAATGTCAATCTTTTAACCTTGCCAGTGTAATAATATAGTGTATTTTTGTATAATAACAATAATAATAGTAATAATAATATATTGTAATAATGTAGTGTAAACACGAGAGATAAGCAATGATATATTGACGATCTAAAATACGAGAAAACAAATAAGATTGACATTAGAAAGAAAAAAATGATTATTCATATTACAGAATACTATACTGATAATAAACATTAAAGCATTTGGATTAACGCGTAGACTCATATCGAAATCAAGAAAGTACACGCATCGTGATAAAGTATTATGCTGTAATAAGGTATTTCGATTTAATTTTTTAAGGCCTTTAGGATACTCAGGCTCATGTCTGTATTGGTGATAATGGAATAATTGGTGGAATGAAGAAAGTCGGAGGAAACGAGAGAATCCCCCACCCCAAAAGAAAAAAAACAGGCACACGGTGTATGTTCACCTAACAGCTCACATGGCACGAGGAGAGTGAACCAACGAACCCAAGCACCAGAACGCGCGCTCTAACTATTAAGCCACCACAGTACGCTCTAATAAGTACTGTTTGGGCCTTTCCTAATAATGAAAACACAGTTGCTGTAGCTTTGCCGACTTCACGTGGAGTCAATTAACAAAGTCAATAACGCAATGGCAGTTTTGACAATGGGATAAAAATGCCAGGAGCAAAATGCATTTCAGCAACATTTTGACGTAATTCGGAAACTGCTGAGTAGGGATGGCCAGATCCGGATCCAAAAGAAACCGGATATCCGAAACGAGGAACTCCGGGGTTTAGGATACCCGGTCCAATGGATTCGTCCGATTTGGGTCGCAGATTCAAAGATCCAGAATTCGGATTTCGTTATTATGATGCATCTGAAACTGCGATGGTAAATTATGGAAGGCACTGGCCAATACCTTCCCTATCCTCTGCCTACCTCACCCCGGCCCGAGTCAAAGAAAGAAATAACGGAGAGAGAATTGAATTTTGGAATGTTACTTATGGCCTTTAGGCATCTAAGGCTCAGGCCGAGATATGGGAGGGGAAATGATTCGGGAAGGTGTCGGCCAGGGCCTATGTTGAAGGTGCCATCACGGCACTTGCCTTGTGTGAAACCTCAGTCAGAATGCACGGAAAGAAATTAGTTTTAACTAAGTCAAGATTTTGCTAGGTTAATGACCAAAAGGGTTGCACATAACCTACTGGTTATTTATCACAACCCTTTCGAGACATGAAAGTACCTAATTCTGTAGGTAAATGATAACCCATTGAAAAAGGTTAACAGAAATCAGGGTAAAAACAACCCATTCGTGGGTAGCAAGTTACCTACACGATTGGTACAAGAAGGAATAAACAAACAACACGGTTAATTTAAACAACATGATTGACCCACTGCTCGGTTATGCTAACTGTTTAATGTGCAGGTAAATTTAACCTTCTGAGAAATAGTTATTTTTTAACCTTAATGAGGGTTAGCTGAACCGAGTCTCGTGTATACGAGATGGCGGTCATTGAACACTGAGGGGCTTCCATATGGAAGCTTTGTACTAACGCCAAAACGTTAACATGAAACTTAGGAGGTAACCAAGCAACCCTAAGTCTAGGAATGTAGTGTTATATAAATTATTATTAATATTCTGTTAATGACAAAGTGTAATATGAAACATTGATATTCGTATAATGAATATCACAGTAGTGTAACTTGGGAAATACATGCATTATCGACCGTAAAATTCAGATAATCAGTAGAGTAGTTGGTAGCACTTCGGACTGCTACGGATGAGGTCCATGGTTCGATCCCAGCCTGGCGCAGATATTTTTTTACAAAGATAGCTATAATAAGCTATATGTAGTGTAAATAATAACAGTAACTTGCTTTCAGACGATTTTACCACTTTTTTTTTTTACAAATTTTCTTTGGGATGGGTTAAAGTAACTGAGTACAGTTGTTTATCATAACCCTTCAAAATAACCTACGTGGAGGGTTACACCAACCCACTGGATCTAACCTTTTTAGCTGGGTTGCTGTTACCTTGTACTTATTAGGCTCTATATTTACCAACTCACTCTGTTGCATTAACCCATTTTTGGGTTGCTAGTAACCTTTTATTTCTTTCCGTGTGGTTGAACGCTGGGATCGAATTCACAACATCCCGAACCCTACACCAACGCTCTACTACGGAGGCTCGGTGAGAGAGAGAGAGACAGCTCTTTGTCTTCCTCTTTCCCTATCCTTCTTCTTCCTTCTATTCCGCAGAGGAAGAGAGACTGAGAGAGAAAGAAGAGGAGAGAGAGAGACAGAGAGAGGTCGAGATTTTGTAAGCAGAGCATGGGGAAGGTCTTGGCCAGAGCTTTCCATAATTTGCCATAAATAAAGCCAATTTAATTCAGTGTATCTGAAACTCGAAAAATATATTTTATCGAAATAGTTGTGTAGTTTATTGTTATTTCTTTTTTCCAAAGTTAGTTGATAGGAACATTTTTTAACGATTTTTATTTTCTTTCTAAAATACGTGCTTTATTTCTCAAAAGCAAATTACGTAATCTGGGAAATGAGTTTCGTATTTTTTTATCTTGCTGCATGCTTAAAAGGGAAGTGAGGGGGACATGTTTTTATTCTTTCCTTCTAAGAGTGTAATGATTACTACATAGCGACCGATAATCACGTCACAGAGCAAAGGGTAGTCACGGTTGGCGATGTAAAGGGCAAGGGTTTGAAGAGACAAGTAGGTGCTGTCGATTATTTGTTTTCCTTTTGTCACTCCAATATATGTATTAGTAACAGACTATTATAGGACTGGTTTCAATGCACTACTCTTGTAATTCATGTATAACTCAGCAATTTTTCTTTGAATGATTCTGTTTTCCTTCTCTCTCTTCAGAATACTCCAAAATTAAGAGTAAATGAAACCAAAATCAGACTTATCCTTTGCTAGCCGAATAAATCCAGCAAAATACGTACAACAGGCTGCCCACAAGCAGAAAAAAATCAGGAAAAGTCAGGAATTTTAAGATTTATCAGAAGTCAGGAAAATTATTAAATATGAGGTCAAAAGTCTGCAAAAGGCACAAACTCAGGGAAGACTGAGATCACAGGTGTTACCCCCAAGAGCACAAAAATTTCGAAACTGGAACTCATTATTCTCAGACCGGGCTAATCGGGTCAATGTTTAAACCGGATCCCGTATATACTGGTCAGACCGGGTCACCAAAACTGGTTTCAGCTCAATACTTTCTCTATATAAGTTATTATTATTATTTTGTTTTCAGAATTTCAGAGGAATTCAGTATTTAAATCTTCCGATATTGTTAAGTATATTGATACTGTTCGGTATTCCCCCAGCAAGCCAGAAGACATAAGCCCAACATCGGTATTTGGTCGGCGAAGCTCGGCCGACGAGCGAGCCGACATCAGGTTTTGAAAAATTCGGAACCAGAAGCCGACTTCGGCGGGCATATTTTGAGCTGGGTTACGCCTCTATACCGACCCCGACAACAACCCGGAAGATTGCCCGACGACACCGACGGCGGCTCGGAAAACGACCCGATGAACAATCTCACTTATGGATCGCGCCGACTAGGCACTATTCAGAATTTGGTTTTGGAAGGGGTCCAAATGCTTCGGGGGGGGGGGTCTAAGATGTGTCAGGGCATGATATGTAGTATGTATAATTACGCCTGAAGTTATACTATTTATACCATGAAACTGTGAGTTTGTGGGGTCCGGACCCCCTAAATATGTCCCTGGCGCCGACCAATCACCGACTACTAGTTACTCGAACCACCGTCGGGGTCGGCATTTGGTTTGCTCGGTCAGTATATCGATACTTCGGTATTTTCGGTGTTGTCGGTATTTTGATATTTCGGTATCATCGGTATTTTTAGTATATCGATATTTCGGTATGGGTTTCTCGAAAAGCCGAAAATGCCGAAATACCGAAAATATCGAAAACCGAAAATACCGATAATCCCGATATATCGAAATACCGATATCGAAATATCAAAATACCGGTAACACCGAAAATACCGAAATGTCGATATACCGACCCAGCAACGCAAATGCCGAACCCGACGGCGGACCGACCAACTAGTAGTCGAGGAATGGTCTTCGCCAGTGACGTATTTAGGGAAGAGTCCTGGGAGTCCGCAACCCCCAAACTCAAAGTTTAATGTTAAAATAGTATAACTTCAGGCGTAATTTTATATACTACATTTCATGCCCAGACACACCTTAGACTCCCCTAGAAGCCCTCGGACCCCTCATAAAATGAAATTCTGGATACGCCTAGTCGGCGCGATTCATAAGTGGCGATTGGAAGTCGGCTTCTGGTCGGGATTTTTCAAAACCGGATGTCGGGCTTACGTCTTCTGGCTTGCTGGGGGAATACCGAACAGTATCAATATACTTAACAATATCGGAAGATTTAAATACTGAATTCCTTTGAAATTCTAAAAATAATAATAATAATAATAATAATAATAATAATAATAACTTACATAGAGAAAGTATTGAGCTGAAACCAGGTAAGTTTTCGTGACCCGGTCTGACCGGTATATACACGATCCGATTTAAAACTTGACCCGATTAATACGGTCTGAGAATAATGAGCTCCAGTTTCGTAATTTTCGTAATTTTCGTACCTGTGATCTCGGTCTCCCCTGAAACGCAAGCAAATAATCAATTACTCTACTTTCTTCTCCGGGTGAGGAGACCTGAATCGGGTCACCCGGTCTGGCCGGGTCCCAAGCATAGACCCGCTCCAAAACTTGACGTATAATCAAAATTATCACAATTCGGATCTGAGTTCAGATATCTGGGACATTTACACATCATCATAGCCTTTCCTAATTTGTACAGGGTGCCCACAAAATAGAATGTCACAGAATGAAGAAATTTAATGACTTTAAATTTCTGAATATCGTTTATTTTTACATAAACGACGCAGTTTTAAAGTAAATTATTGATCAATGAATTTCGAAGGACAATGAAGATCTCTTTCATTTATTTATTAAACACGACAGGTTGGATACCTAGTTGTGGTGTTCAACATACATGTCATATTCTACACACACACACACACAGATATACTATATATTTGGAGATTCATAGTGATAAAATCTATCAGAACAATTCATTACCTTATATACGAATGAAATTAACTTATATTTGTATTAAATATGTCTATATCAGAACACATTTTAAGAATACAATTATATAAAGAGCACATTCTCCTAATAGGCGATATATCTAATACATTCGCTCTTTGGGCCGGGAGATGGAAAACTGCATCACGAGGTCGAGTAACTCTGTGCGGGACGTGCAATCCTATATCTGACAACAAGCTTTCCCAGTTAATATTGCTATGTAGTAGTCTCTGTAGGAAAGATAATAGAAAATTAACTCTTCTGTTTTCCAGAGATTGTAGTTCATAGCTTCTTGTACACGTATAGACCCTAATTATCGCTTCGAAATTGTTCGTGATTCGTCTTAAAACTTCTTGACAACAGGCTTAGACAAATGTTTATTCGAGCAATATGTAAAAAAAGAAGAAGAAGAAATTGAAAAGTACCGAAAAAAAGATTTCAAAATATTTTATGTCGTTATGTCAACACTGCATATTAAAAAAAAAACTTAATATCGGAGTACCGCCCAAATTTTAACCCGTAAAAACATTATTTCAAGTTGGCTCTGAAACTATTGAACAAAATTGTACCGCGGATTAGGTTTGTAGAGTCGTTTTCAAATATGTTTATAAGGTAGTATTATTGTTTGAAGCTGCCCATTTACTGCAACTTATTTAATATATATATTTTATAAGATATTTTAGAAGAACATATTTTATAAGATAAAATTTAAAAACTGAAACTGACAATGCAAATTGTTATTGTTAATTTTTCTTTGTAGTAATAAATGGTCTGTCATGATTATAATTTAACGGTGGTTTCAGTCATATGATTTAGTCTTAACAATACCCGAAAGCGTTACTAGGGAATATTTTTAATACTCGGAATTTTACTGTTTCGAACAGACAATTTAAATAAAGCTTGAATACAACTTGACAACAGACAACCCAGTGAGAGTACTTTCTGGGTTCCTTGTTACCATATCTCCAGTGGTAAGTCACCAAATGGAGCTACGAAGTAGGGTTGTTCGGTATTGAGATTTCCATACCGACTTTCGGTATGTTTTGAATACCGACAGTTATCGATATACCGAAATACCGAACGATACCGAAATACCGAACAATATCAATATACCGAATTAACAAACAATTTCAAAATACCGAAAAACAACGATATTGAGCGATATGAAAGTACTCATGGGCGTATGTATTTGGGGAGTTGGTCTCGACCCACACCCCGAAATTCCGGTTAATATGAAAAAAAAAATGGTATGATTTTAGGCGTAATTATCTATATTTATGATTGCAATTCCTTTTTTTCACAAGAACCTTGCGTTAGGTAAACACTGAAATTATTACAGCAAAATTGACAGCCGCCGCGACCGGAACTCGAACACGGATCGCCCTATTATCGGTCGGATATATTGTTCATTACACCACCGCGGCAATTAAATTTTCTGTGTACTCCTCATACTTTAACAATCTTCCAGACCCAGTAGCTGATTACAAAGTCAGGCGCTCCACACATTAGAAAATTTTTATTGAGGAATTTGTTCTGCAACCGTGCAGTTCGAAATAATAGATGTAATTTCTTTTTTCACATAACCTTGTGTTATGTAAATATTGAAATGAACACAGGAAAATTAACAACCTGCAAGTCGGCAGCAAATGTCAATCATTTAACCTTGCCAGTGTAATAATATAGTGTATATTTACACGTGAGATAAGACATGAAATGTTGGCGATTTCAAATAAGAAAAAAAAAAAGATTGACATGAGAAAGAAAAATTGATTATTTTTCAATCATACTACAGAATACTATACTGATAATAAACATGAAATCATTTACAGAAAGAGCACATATCTTGATTTTATTGTGCTTTAATCAGGTACTTTGAATTTAATTTTTAAGGCCTTTAGGTAATTGAGGCAAAGACCAGATGGATGGTGATGGAATGATTGGTGGAATGAAGAAAGTGGGATGAAATGGGAGAACCCCGAGAAAGCAAACGCACATAGTTTTTGTTCACCACAAAGCCCACATGGCACAAAGAGGGCTTGAACCGACGAACCCAAGTGCCAGAACCATTGAGCCACTGTGGTCCGCTCTAATCAGGTACTGTTTGGGCCTTTCCTGGTAATGAAATCACAGTTGCTACAGCTTCATCGACTTCAGATGGAGTCAGTTAACAAAGTCAATAAAGCAGCGACAGTTTTGAGGATGGGATGAAAGCTAGCAGAAAAATGCATTTCAGCAACATTTTCATGTAATTCGAAAACCGTTGAGAAGGGATGGAGATCCGGATCCTGGATCCGGATATCGGTCCAATGGATTTGCTCGATTTCGGTCGCAGATCCAGAGACCCAGAATTCGGATTTCGTTATTATGATGCATCTAAAACTGCGATGCCGGGTTGGTAAATTACGAAAGGCACTGGCCTATACCTTCCCCATTCTCTGTCTATCTCATCCCGGCCAGAGACAAAGAAAGAAATAATGAAAGAAAGGAGAAAGAGAGAGAATTGAATTTTGAAATTTTATTTATGACTTTTCGACATTTAAATCTCAGGTCGGGATAGGGGAAGGGAAATAATTTGGGAAGGTGTCGGCCAGGGCCTATTTTGAGAGTGCCACCCTGGTATTTGCCTGGTGAGACTAAAGAAAACCCCTAAAAAATTCTGTCAAGATGGTCGAAACCACTAACTCCCGAATCATACCCCTGCTCTTTACTACTGAGCTACGGCAGCTCTGTGAGAGAGGGAGAGAGAGCTCTTTGTCTCTCTTTCCCTTTCCTTCTTTTTCCTTCTCTTCCGGAGAAAGAGAGGGGGAGAGAAAAGGGAGAGAGAGAAGAGATAAAAAGAGAAAGGAGAGAGAGAGAGAGATTGGCCGGGATGAGGTAAGCTGAGCATAGGGAATGTATTGGCCAGGGCCTTTCATAATTTACCATAAATAAAGCCAATTTAATTCAATGTATCTGAAAGTAGAAAAATATATTTTATAGAGATAGCTGTTTAGTTGATTGTTATTGTTTTTTGTCCAAAGTTAGTTGATAGAAATTTTTTAACGTTCTTTATTATTTCTAAAATACATGCTTTATTTCTCAAAAGCAAATTACGTAATCTGCAAAAGCAGTTTCGTATATTTTTTACGTCGCTGCATGCTTAAAAGGAAAGGGAGGAGGACATGTTTTTCTTTTTTTTTCTTTTAACAGGTCAATATTTATTGCATAGTGACTGATAACCACGTCAGAGAGCAAAGGGTAGTCACAGTTGGCGATGGGGGAGGGTGGGGTTTGAAGAGACAAGTAGGTGTTGTCGATTATTTATTTTCCTTTTGTTACTCCAATGACTGGTTTCAATGGTACTACTCTTTCAATTCATGTAAAATGCAGCAATTTCTTGTCTTTTTATGATTCTCTCTTTCCTCTCTCCCTTCACAATACTCCAAAAATGGAGAGTAAAAGAAACCAAAATAAGGCATCGTTGAGTAGCCGAAAAATCCCTCAAAATACGTCGTGCAGAGAAGATATAAGGTTTTCCACGCATTCTAATAGAAGACTTCTTTTAGGATGAAGCTAAGTTCTATTTATATTCTGTATGTGTGTGTGTGTTCTTTTTATCTATCGTCCGAGAGTGAAGTTTCCCATTATTATTATTATATAGCGTTATAGTTGCGAAACTAATTATATCTAGGAATACTTACAGCACGTTGTTATTGCATGTGATACTCTATCTTGGTGTAGTAGAGTTTGTGTGGTTATTCTTTAGAATGTACATGCCACTGATTTCTCTTGCAATGTTGATATGGCTTCGTTTTGTGCATGCTACCTATTTATTGGTTATCTATTAATAAAGTAAAAGCTGTTTACATATCTGGTATAGAATATACATTATTGGGTTACCTTTGTAGTTTTGGAACTTATCCACTTGAAGGTGCACACGTTTTCTACTATGTTGCAGCGGCGCAGTACAGTTGTGCGATAACTGGACCAAGTACGTATTTTGTAGCACTGGATTTACAGGATCCTAATATAGATAGCTATTTGGAGCAATTTGAACACCATTGTAGTGCCTTCAAAATATCGAAGGAACAAAAACTCAGTTTCTTATATGCTACAATGCGTTCAAATGCTTACCAAATTAACAATCCAAACATCCTCAAATAGTAGAGCGTTATCGATTTCATCTACTCAAACAGCAAGAGTGTGAAACGATACAGGAGTATGTCAAAACTTACCAAAAAAAAAAAAAAAGGTCATGAAGTGTGATTATGGTGATTTTGTAAATGCAATTTTGCACAATCAATGTGTGTTGGGAATATATGATGATGGAGCGCGTAAGCGTTTATTATATGAAAGCCAGTTGACATTCGATCGAGCAGTTGAATTGGCTTCCATTGTTGAGCAGGTTAGCTCCGATGTTGATGCGATGAAAAGTGCTAATACCAAATCTGAGTCTTTCAATAAGGTAAAGTATAATACAACAAATCGCTTTTATGATAGTTCCAAAACATCTACAGATTCAAGTAATAGAATTATTACTTGTCCTAGATGCATGTTCAGACATCTGTATGGTAAATGCAAGGCTTTTAATGAGTTTTTCTATGCATGCCACTTGAAAGGGCATTATTGTAATAGTTCTTATTGTAAATTCAAGAATACTTATAAAGCTCCTCAGCAAACATTACAAACACCGGTTACTCAAGAAACGCTCAATCAACTGGATATAGATTATTTGGATGAAGTATTGGGTTTTATCTTATGATTGGGATATATCAACTATACAGTTACAATAAAATTTATATTTAAGAATCTGAAATTATGTACCTATTCAAATTGGATTCTGGAGCTATCGATAACATGATTTCTTTACAGTTGGCTCAAACTATTGGGTTAGATAAACTAGTTATGCCTGCACAAAGCACTATAACATTAATTAATGGTTCCAAGTTACCGGTTATTGGCAGTGTTTGATTATATGTGCAGTTTCAAGATCATCTTTTTAACTTCTTGTTTAAAGTGGTTCAAAGCTCCTTGCTTTATCATATCATTGGCAGAGATGGGTTAGGTATTTTATGTCCAGATTGGATAGAGAGAGTTATGCAATCAGTTGAAAACAATCCGTTAATATTGTTAGATTCTCTGCATTGTAGTAATAATATCAAAGAAGATAACTGTCATGTAAAGGTTGATCGTGATGAATGTAATCAATTCCATAAGGAATGTTTTTCTAATGTTCAGGATTGGAATCAAACAATTGAGAAACAAATTCAAGTTTTAAAGGAGGAAATAATTAATATTAAAACACAATTGAAGCAACAGAACTTAGCCTCAGTTAATCAGATCACAGGTAATGAACTTGATGGAGTTATTGAGCATAATTTCCCCGCTCATATTCATTCACAATAACTTAACGTAACGAAAGTTGAATTAATTGACAGTATTAGTTCACCATGCAATGTCATCTTCAAGCAAAGCAATTGTTATTATTGATGAAAATACAGTACAGTACGACTTTTTAGCTGATAGTCTTAAAGAAGAAGGCAATGAATGGTATCGTCAAGGGCATTTAAAATTGGCTTTAAAACTTATGTTAAGGCCTTATATATTAACTTAGATAATTTGTTATTAATTAACAATATTTCAGCAGTGTGCTTTCACTTAAAGCATTTTGATGAGCAATCACATGGGGGAAAAAATGTTGAATATTTCTTGTGATAGCCAAGTTGATGAGAAATTAGTTAGCAAGGTTTCAAAACGAATTCTTCTAGCAAAGAATATTTTAGACAATCAGAAACCTTCTAAGGCAATTTTACGTATTGATTATCAGGATTAGTTAGAGTTTCAGTGTTCTTCCAGTCATGAAAACCTGCTATTAGAACAATTTGAAGGTGATCAAATTGAGCAACTTTCTACAGATATGGTTTCTATTATTTTAGTTGAGCAAAGTCATAATGGATCAATTCAGGATCAGGAACTTATGCACTTTAGTACAGAGTATTCAAATTCAGATGACTTATTTAGACCATGTCTAAGTAAATCAAACATAACACAAAAGAATCAGCAGCTGAACATGTGCTTCAGAATACTGTTGATTTATGTTAATCTGATGTTGAAGTAAAGTTGGAGAAAATTTTTAATCATCCAGTTTGTGTAGAAGAAGTTGACAATTATATTTATATAATCAATCGGAGGATGCACGTTTTATACAGGAAGTTGAAACTGAACCTAAATATGTTTCAAGGTAACGAAATTGGGGGTATCAAATTTGAAGAATTAGTAATAAAGAAATCTAATACTGTTGGTCCAGCAGTAAACGATTACATTCCTAGAAGTCAACGAACACTCAAAAAAGAAAAGAAATAAGAATCAAAGGGTCTTAAGAAGGAAAAACCTAACTTAAGACTCAAACAATTTTTAAGAATATTAGGTTGGATAAAGGTCTTAGAAAATCTGGACTTCTACAAGATACAACACATATTTATCGAATTAATTGAGGCCAACAATGAAGAATTTGCTATGGCTTATGTATTACCATATTTGAAGTTCAAAGAGGCATGCAGCGGGGTGATTGCTGCGAAGATATTAGGTTGTCCGCGCATTCTAATGGGAGACTTCTTTTAGGATGAAGCTAAGTTATTTTTATATTCTGTGTATTTGTTTGTAGCTACCGTCTGGTAGTGAAGTTTCACATTATTATTATTATATAGCGTTATGGTTGTGAAACTAATTATATCTAAGAATACTTACAGCACGTTGTTATTGCATGTGATACTCTATCTTGGTGAACTAGAGTTTGTGTGGTTATTCTTTAGAATGTGCATGCTACTGACTTCTCTTGCAACGTTTGATATGGTTTCGTTTTGTGCATGCTACCTATTCATTGGTTATCTATTAATAAAGTAAAAGCTGTTTACCTTTCTCGTTAGAATAGATATTATTGGGTTTTCTTTGTAGTTTTGGAACTAATTCGCTTGAAGATTCACACATTTTCTACTTTGTTGCTGTACGAATTAGGAAAGACTATGATGATGTGTCTATGCCTCAGATATCCGAAACTCGGATCCGGACATCCGGATCCGGGTATTCGCGGTTCTGGATATCCGATCTCTGTATCTGTTTGGTTATCCCTACTCTCCAATGAACACTAGAATGATTGTGATTATAGCACAGTACGTCAAGTTTTGGAGCGGTTTTATGCTTGGGACCCGGGCAGACCAGGTGACCCGATTTATGTTCATCACCCGGAAGACAAGTAGAGCATTTGATTACTTTCATTTGAGGAGTGATCAAGATTGGAGATGTTACCTCCCAGAGGACGAAAATTACGAAACTGGAGCTCATTAAGTTCTCAGACCTGGTCAATTGGGTCAAGTTTTGGACCGGATCATGTAATGTTCGGGTCAGCAAAACTGATCGGGTTTCAGATCTGCCATGCTACTTCCTCTATATAAGTAGTTAGTATTATTT
>JAGDQP010011742.1:0-27043 GCA_022664845.1 Lepisma saccharinum
TATTATTATTATATAAACGCATTAGGAAATTTAATAAACTTAGTGACCAAGGCCGCGTAGAAGTTTGGTAAAGTCAGGTATGGTGTTCTCTTTTATTGCACACGCGACTGAATCGTGTTTCTCAGACATTCGGAAATAGGACTTCTTGTTTTGAGACGCTAGTGGCTTTCCCTTCTTCAAACTGACTAATATTTCCAAGGCCTGATAAATCATTCTATAACTAGCTATCGTTCTTTTCTTCTACCTTATGATAAGCGCGTATAAATTGAGGTGCGTTTTTTTTAGTAAAAAACTAATTTCCATTTTTTTTAGCACTTGTTCACTTCTTCAAATTGCTGGTTCATTTTTTCTAAACTATGTAAATTTTATAAAATATTTAATGTGCGTACTGTTTTCACTGCCTCAAAGGAAGAAAAATGTATAATCTCAAGACCAGAGCTTTCCTTCGAAATTACAAAATAAAAAGGAATTTTTCTTAAAAATAAAAAATAAAAATTTAGGTGAAGGAGTACCGAACCCGGAACCACTGAATCCCAAGTTCAATGCCTTACCCATTTTTTTACCATTTTATTAAATGTGAATTGGACTACAGAATCAGACTAAACGGAAAATATTTCAAGAAACATTAAATGCAAATAAAGTTATAAAACAAATTAAACAATAACATTTCAAAATGACCTATTTAAAATATAAATAAAATGTAAACCACTTTAAAAATAAAATTATGCGATGAACTGGTATCGAACCCGGCACTGCATTACAACTCTAACGCCTTATCCATTACGTCACGTAGCCAACTATCACCCAGTGCTTTCTGAGAGCTCTTTATATCAATTCCGTACACGGGTAATAGACGCTACTAATTCCGTAGTGTTCACACGAAATGGTTGTCCTCTCTGCCATTTTGTTCTGTTCTCCCAGCAGTTCTGTTTGTTTAGAGAACAGGAAACAATCTGTTTTACCATTAACAAGCTTCGGAGAAAAATAGCAGCTCATCCAGTAACTGCTATTTTTCATCGGTTGTAGCAGTCATAGCAATTTATCCCATGTAGCAGTGAAAAATAGCTGCTACGTTAGTTTTGCCCATCTCATTTCGCACCTATTTTTGAAGGCTTTACTAATGTTTTTTTTTTGCTTTCTTTATGTATTGTATAGATGCGCCATCCCTTCCAGATATCAAATCCGGCATAAAGTAGATTTTCACATTTTTGGCGTTTGTTGCCTTCTTCAAACTGCCGATTCAATTTTACTTCCGTGTTTCCTTACGAATAACCAGCAATAATAACCTCCTTCATTGTACCACGCCTAGGCTAAGTATACTGCAGCGTTCCTTATTCCATAGACTAGTAATTATGTATAATAATCTCGATTCAAGTATCGATATTTTCGAACCTAAAAACACTTTCCATGGAACGCTAAATACCAATATCAGAGTTATTCCTCTTGTGTATTATAATCATCATGTTAGTGATATCAATTGCTGTGTTATGTGTTGTTCAAAATGTAATTTCATGTTATTTAGTTTGTAGTAATGTTATTTAGTTTGTTGCAATGTTATTTAGTTTCTGCGTAAAATGGCAACTCCAGCTGTATCTGAAACTTAATAAATAAATAATTATTCTCTACATGCATACTACTTTCCAATTTTACACCACTCTGAAAGTTGCTATTTACTCGAACGGAAAAGACTAAGGAAGATTCTCAAAGAACCGCTAGTCAGTCTGGGAAGATGCAATACAAAAGTGATTTTTCCTGGTCTGTTGCCTTGGGATGACTCATTTCTTAATGTCGTTATTGTATAGTGTTTTTTTTTTAAACCCAATTGGTGAGACGAGTAGTGTCGTGAGAGATTTAGATAATTAATATAGTCTTTGGGTGGGCTTTCAATTCCTTCACACATCATCGGGAGAACTTTCATTCATCCAAGGTTCTTCTGCACACTCACATAATTGGAGGCTTTTGGGATGGGGACAAGTACATACAGCCTTTTCCCAGTTGGATGGGAAATTATCTTGAATGAGTGAGCAATACATTACGTGTGTAACAATGCATAATTTAGTATTCAGAAGTCAATGCCATCGCTTCCCTTTTTCTAATAGTTTAACTACGACATTGAATGAATGCACTGATAATATTCACTCATTGAATGAAGACATGATTGTAGTACCGTTTGGTAGGTTAATATGTGACAACCTTGACAAACGAACACGCGAGTTCAAACTAACAGAAAAAATATATAATAAAAACACCTTTTCAAGAGTTCGTACTACACAATTCGTACTAAAAAGTAAAAAATAATTTTGCTTATGCATAACTAAAAGGAAAGTATGGGACGCTCTCCCATATACAGTCACTTTATAAATTCTTGAATTGGCGTGCTCCATGCTTTTATTTTCAATCATGCATAAACAAAATTATTTTGTAATTTTAGTACGAATTATTTACGAAAAGTATGTCTTTGAAAAGTTTTTATTAGTGTTTGTCAGTTATTTCGGTGTTCGGATACTTTTTCTCAAGTTAATGTTTTGTGACCCAAATCCTAAAGTGTTCTGCAGCCAGTCAAACCCAGGCCCATCGTTGCAGGCAAATATTTATTTTAGAATAAAGAAGCCCATATTAAAAAAATAAAATATGCTTTTAAAATATATATGAAATTAACAATGGAATATTGTATTGTTACCCGACTTACGTCGCTGTGCAAAATTTCATCATTGTATGTACGACGTCAGGAAATGAGTTAAATTAACGTTGAAATATTTGAGGACACCACGAACCATTGTGAACTAAAGAAAAGTCTGTAATAAAGCTCCTATCAACATGGCTCGAAACATACTTTGTTTTCAAAATACGCGTAGTTTGAAGTTCGAAGGTAACCAGCCTACTACTTCAATCTAAATGCTTCAGAATAAACATTTTTGATAAATGCGTAATGGTGAACTCTGTAATTTGTCAGGATAACAAACCTTATACGGTTGTATTCGATGCAATTGAGTGGACAGTGTTGCCAACTAGATATAAGTTATAGCTAATTGTTGATTACATATTTGGATTTCAGTGGTAATAATAAACATATCTACAACACAATGATACAAACTCTGAATAACACACCAGGTTGAAAATTCTGAATAATGGGAAGTTTAACATTGTGAATTCCCAGGACGTTGTAGCCCTGCACATACAATATTCATCAACAGAGTTGCATACAAATTATATATATATATATATATATATATATATATATATATATATAGAGAGAGAGAGAGAGAGAGAGAGAGCGTGTTTTAAAATTACACAAACAAACTTGGATGGATGATTTTACACGAAAAAAAAAAGGAAGAAGAACAATGTCCCATCGAACCAGGTGCAAAACTGGCCGCCTTTCGGAGCAACAGACTGCGGAAAGAAAGGGAAAATCAACGTCAGATCTTTATATTTCTAAGACAATGAACAGCAGAGGTGATGCGGCACGGTATCATCAAAGACTTTAAACGGAGCGACCGTGGCTCAGTGGTAGAACGTTAGTATTCGGGGCAGTGTTCGAAGTGGAAAAGAAACAGAGACGGTGTTTTTCTAATATTTGCCTAGACAAATCAGAAATTGTTATAAAAACACGTATAGCATGTGTTTCAGTAACGGTATGCGTTTGGCTCTTAAAACCCAGAGCCGGTATGCCATACCGGTGCATACCGCCTCACTTCGACCACTGATTCGGGAGGTTCTGGGATGGATCCCAGCGGCAAACCATCCTGACAGGTTTTTCCAGGGCTTTTCCTCAGTCACACCAGGCAAATTCCGGAATTGTACCTACAAATTAGACCCTGGCTTTCCACAATACTTTCCCTCCCACCCTTTCGTGGCCTTAGTATCAGATGCCTTAAAATAAATTCAAATTCAAAGACTTTAAATTTGCACTATAAACAAATGCATATTCTAAAATTATGCGATGGGTGCAAAAGGAATTCCTCAAAGGAAGTAAGTGTTTACTGGATTTTACTGAAGCAGAGGTAGGTTAAAATGAACACGAATTAAACGACTTTCCGATTGAGTAAAAATGACATGCTTAATCAACGTTATCCAATCGGACAATGATTTCAATCTCTTTGATAACAAGCCGATCTGGTAGCCATGTGTGACCCATCTTCGCTTCACAGAATTTCTGGGAATTCCTTACTTCTGCTGGGAAATCCGTTGCGCATCAATTAGACTACTTTAAATTATGCAATTTTGGATAGTGCAGATTTAAAGGCTTTGATGGTACCATGTCACATAAGCTCTACTGTTCGTGACGTTAGAAATATGAAGCTCTAAAGTTCATTATCCCACGCTTTCGGTAGGCTTTAGCTTCCAACTCCTAAACGTATGCATTTTGTTGTACATACTTAGTCTGTGTAACATCTTGTCAAATCTTTTACAGTAGAGATTCATGAATGTATGTCTTTGTATCTGTTGTTGACTGTATGTAATGCAACTCTGTTGCTGGACGATGTATCAATAAATGAAATAAAATTAAAGTACTTGAGCTACAAATTTTGATATTTGGCATGAACATTCTCTATTTTAATTCATTAGCAACAGCTTTGACTCGAGGCTCCTTTCCTTGTAAAGGGGCCAAAACCTTTTAAGGAGTGGAATAGGAAAACTTGAAAACTGTCAAACTTTGATACTTGAAATTTAGAATGTGCTCCTTACGACAAAGAACAAATTAGTGACAACATTATAAATTACTCTTCTCAACAGGAAAAAAAAAGGTTATAATTTTTATAGTCAAACAACAATGAAATAATTATTTAAATGTTTTATTCAATTTTTGATTGTTGCAAACCAGACATCATAAATTAATTATTTAAATTTTTAATTTACAATTTAATTTAGTTATTAAGATTTGAAGAAAGTTTAATACGTAAGATAGGGGTAACTACTAATAGTAGTGGTTGTTGTTGTCATACGGAAAATATGACTTACAATCTAACTTGTCAGTGATACCGAGCGAACGTAGCTCAATTGGTAGAGCTTTGGCTTAGCAAACGAAAGGTCCTGGAAACGATACCAGAGACCACCCATCCTAACTGAGGTTTTTCAGAGTTTTCCTCAGTGATACCAGGCAAATGCTGGGATGATACGTACTGAACTACCTTCGCACACCTTCTACTACACCATAACCCAGCATGAGCCTGAGATGTCTAAACGTCATATCTAAATTCAATCCAGTTCATTGAAGCCTTTGCGGCGGGAGGGCTCTACTTTCCGAGGCCTGACAACGCAAGGGTATTTTTCTTACATGTATATATATATCTAAATTTGCCTTTTTTTAATGATCAGTTGTTTTCCCATTTCGTCTTGGATTAAACTAACCTGACTCTTGTGGAAAGGTGAAACTCTTTGCCAAACGTAAAATCTTGACTTTGAAAAAATAAGACAGCTATTGTCACCAATGTGAAACATATGGTGTTTCTACCTAACAATAAAGGTGCTAGAAAGAATTTTATATGATCAGCATATATATGTCTTCATTTCATAAGTTTTCCTTAATCCTATAAATACTTTTATTTTCTAAATGGTTAGGTCTATTTAACTCTTATACATGAATTAGTAAATTAATTTTATTAATTAAAATTTCATACTTACACGTACATAGATTTTGTGTTATTATCATTGGATAATCCTATCAATCAATTTTGTTTATTTTCTATAACTTACGAGGAACACTATCGAGAAGTGCGCCCCGAAAGCAGACAATTTTATGTCCATTTGAAAGATATCCTAACGACATACAGCAAACATAAATATTAGCTGCTGAATCGCAGGAGTAACTGAGAAATTGAAGTTTTTGGAAAAAATACAATTTTAATTTTGTTATCGCTTCGAACACAGAGACCGAATTCAACAGGCAAACTTCTCACATAACTTCTCATGTGTGTGTGTGTGTGTCATAATTTTTCGAATTCAGCTTCATTTTTTAGATACAGGGGTTCAAATTAAGTTTTTTTTTTGGGGGTTCGAACACAGAAGCAAAATTCTACAACCAAACTCCGCATATGAATTCCTGACACCGAATCAAGAAGAGAAGATAACTTTGTCATTATTTCGAATTCTGTTCCATTTTTGAGATACAGAGATTTCAATTTGAGGCCAAATATCATTTTACAATGGTAAAGAGAAAGAACGTTTCCAAATAAAACAAAACAGATGCATACAAGTAAAATGAAGTTTTTGGAAATTGATTTGTACCATGCAATTCGGTGGATATTAGAAGTTAAAACGCGATGTCATTGGATTTTCAATGTTGCCAACTTAAATAGCACTACGTCTGTTTATTGGCTATCTGGTATTCTCTAGTGATGTTAAAAATCATTATGTGAAACACAACGCAGTGTTGCTAACTGTCAATATTTTACCAGGTGTAATACTTAAAACTGACATTTGCCCATTTCTTTTCGTAAAACTTTGGTAAACTTTATTTTTATATGGGCCAGTCTAGTAACTTTGGACTGTCACGCTTCGCCTTTAGCTGTTAAGTGTTAAAATCCACACCCATGCCCCTGCCAGGACTCGAACCCGGGACCTTCGAGCCGATGGCCTACCGCCGCAGACTGCTTGGCCACCCGGCCGGCCATTTCTTTTCGTATATTATTAACAGATTGCAACAGTTTCTCTGTGAAGTTTGACTGTTGAATTTAGTCTCTGTGTTGGAAGTGACAACAAAATTAATTAAATATATATATATATATATATATATATTTCAGTT
Source organism: Lepisma saccharinum (assembly GCA_022664845.1). NCBI lineage: Eukaryota > Metazoa > Arthropoda > Insecta > Zygentoma > Lepismatidae > Lepisma > Lepisma saccharinum. Next base: position 6,746 of record JAGDQP010011742.1, read on the forward strand.
ACTTTCGCAATTCAGCAGCTAATATTTACTTATTTTGTATGGCATTAAGATCTCTTTCAAATGGGCCTAAAATTTCTTGCTTTCGGAGCGCACATCTCGATAGTGTGCCTTACCCAACCTACGAGTCGCAGGCCAGATCCCTGGCCCGCAGATATTGTCTTTCCGGCCATTCACATACGTATTTTGTACGTGTTTACCATAAACATGTCGAAAGAAGGGTTTATTTTATTTCTCCTTCTTAATCTATACACGAAGTTAATGTTCTCAACTGAGAAACGACAGAATGTAATCCATACTGATAACACAAAATTATGTTAAAAATTGTAAGTACGAAAACAATTTTAATTGATCCCTTGCTATTTTTACAAAGATTAATTGTCTGTAAGTGCGAATGTTTTTCTTACGTTTGCAATATTAGCGTTTAGAAGCTACAATTTAACGACGCGTGCAATCTGTATAGGAGAAGGTGGTAATATGGAACCCCACTTTGTTTTTTCAGCGATTTATTGTAAACTACATACTCAGTTTTCTCAGCTGTAGTATGCCCATTACTCTATTGCCTACCCGTTGTTAATGTCAGTTTACAGTATTATGTTTATAAGATAATCTAAATTACAGTTTTTGTAATAAAGTACAAATTTGTCATTTTGTAAAAGGTGCTGGTAACATGGAACTCATTGGGTGTTCCTGTAAAGATAAATGTTTTGCCCTGAAAAATAAATGATAGTTAAATGTTCGTTGGCATACTTGAAACAATAGCTTTACTGGTTAACAATACATGATGATTGATGCTAAAAACAGAAATGAAAAAGTTAATTTTGATCTCTCTTCAAAAATTACGCACTTAATCTTAGCTCTGCTGGTTGAATAACGTTAAACATGAAGAAGAAAAAAGTTAAAAAAAGACTGTTTTCCTCTATTTGCAAAAGCCTTGAGCAGAATCTCTACAATGCATGCAGAATAATGCTAAAATGGGAAGAAAAAAGTTAATTTTGATTTTTTCTCTATCTGCAAAAACATTGCACACAACCTCTTCAATGCACGTAGAACAATGCTAAGAAAGAAAAATAGAAAGTTGCACTAAATGTAGCTATTGGTTTTCTCTACCGGCAGAAGTCACACAAATAAGCTTGTTTTTCAGCTCCTGCACATTCACTGTGAGTAAATAAACAACACATAATACATTGAACCCACAGTTTATCTCCAACGTCATCTGAAAATTCTTCCTCACACTGGCATCTGTAAGAAATAGAAATAAACTGTTCTCAAATGTGTATGTAATATGGAACCGGGTCCATATTACAAGCACCATACAGTTCCATAATACAAACATTGCCAACTTGAAAAACATTGAAACCTAGAACGTAGCCTAACAACTTAAACATGTCTATCGCTGTGCAGATAGTACATTATGAAATAAAAGTGCATTATTTGGCTACGAAAGGTAACAGATATTTATGCACAATTGGAAACAAACAAGTTTTTACGTACCTTCTGAAACTTTTGAAAATACACGAAACAACAAAATCCTTTCTTGCTCACGCAGAAGACACAACTAGTGACTGAAACGAACCTGCGGCCTTTAAAGCAGCATAATGAACTGTTTCGCATTGCCACCTGTGTAGTGTAGCTAAACGTTATTAACATATTGGGTGGGGTCATTTTATCAGTAGTATTCCATATAACCACCTTCTCCTCTATACTATTTATGGCACTGATCCGCGAATAGCGTGATATATATGACCGCCCCGCTGGTATAGTGGTTAGCGTTGCTGACTAGGTCCCGGGTTCGATTCCCGACGCTGCCAATGATTTTTTCCAAGGTGTGTGGGTCTGGAACGTGCCCACCCAGCATCGTGATGAAATTGGGGAACTGCTATGAATGAAATATAGTGGCGATCATAGTAAGAGCCTCGCCTCTCCTCTCCCAACCCGTCAGCGTGGGAGCAGTAGACCAACTCCGCCCTTCAGGGATAGGCCTCATCCAGCATTGGATCGAATATGGCTGTGATTTATGTATATATAATTCACAGCCATGTTCAATCCTCTACTGGATGAGGCCTCTCCCGAAGAAAGGAGTTGATCCACTGCTCCCACGCTGAGAGAAGAGCCGAAGCTCTCAACTATGATCGCCATTGTCTTTTATTCACACCAGCTAACTGGGTGGGCACTGCTCCAGACCCTCTCGCTTTGGAAAGATCCCTTGGCAGAGCCGGGAATCGAACTCGGTAGCCCACGATTGATTAAATTGTTATTAATGTCCTAAAGGAGCTGGTAAGCTACAAAAGACAGGACCTACAGTTTAACGTGGGCTCCGAACAACTTGTGTCCCCACCGGGAATCGAACCCGGGATCCCTTGATTACAAGGCAGTGAGCTTTACCACTCATCCACCGAGAACACACTAGACCCTACGAGCAGCAGTCAACCAGACGGTAACCACCAGACCAGAAATGTAAGTCAATGTACAATGTATTTGTAATTGACTACATTGGAAATGTTTCCAAGAAAATCTCAGTTCAACTTTGTAAGAATTCTGATTTTGAGCGAAAAAGCTTAACTATTAAAAAAAAATAAAAATAATATTTGATAGCCAAATTAATAAGTGCATAATGTGTAATAATGTAGTAAAACAACTAATAATTAATAATTTATTTATTGAATTAGTGACGACACAACAGGCAATGGCCTAATTATAGTATTGAGCTTTACAAAGTAGTTGCACAGAGTTTATTGACAATTGCATCTCTAAATTCTTTAGGTGACATATAGCATACGTCCAGATCATTATGAACTGTACAGAATTTGTTATATATTGTACAAATTCTCCAGATTAGTGACCTCATCAAGATATTGGTTCTTGCCTTTTTACAGTGCAAGAGACCAGTATTATTAATATTAACGCGAGTTTTAGATGACGGGACACGAAACTGTAATGTTGAAACTAAATAATTACATTCTAACTTATTTTGAACAATTTTTTGAAGATATAACAGATCAGCAATGTTGCGCCTTTGTTTAAGCTCTGAATTTAAAGTTTTTATGACTGCATTGTAACTATCATAAGCAGGATAGATTCGAGTTTCTTTAAAAGTCAGGAATTTAAGAAATTTTGATTGTTTTTCTCTAATTGTTGGCAATGTTTCAATTGATATGGATTCCAAATAGAAGAAGAAGCATATTCTACCTTGGAGAGAACATAAGCATTGTAAATATTTTCCAATGTTGATATATTGTTGAACTCGCTTCCCGTCCTAATAGCGAATCCTAGTATCTTCAAGGCTTCATTTGTTATATTTGTAACGTGTATGTTAAAAGTCAATTTCGAGTCAAAACTGACACCAAGATCCTTAACTACAGTAGGTCTGTTTAGTACTATTTTATTAATAGAATAATCAAATTGATGAGTGGTTTTATTTCTATTAAATGATAATACTTTACATTTACTTATGTTGACTCCAAGTTGATTAATAGCACAGCAGTTTGTAATATTATCTAAGCTTTGCTGAAGTCTTATGCAGTTTGCGATAGAGTTGACTTTTGTATATATTTTGAAGTCATCTGCAAATAACAATTTTTCATTATAAGGCACATAATCAGGAATGCCATTAACAAACAAGAGGAATAATAAAGGTCCTAGGTTCGAACCTTGAGGGACTCCTGAGAGTGCAGAATATTCATATGATTTGTATTCTTTATAGACAACCGATTTCTTGCGATTTGTTAAGTATGAATAGAGGAGCCTAATCAGAGTTGGTGAGAAGTGATAGTGATTTAATTTTTCCAGTAATATATTGTGATTAACTCTGTCAAATGCTTTCTCAAAGTCAATATAAATCACATTAACTTGTTTGCCTTCGTCCAACGAATTTGCTATGTAGTTCGTAACAACTGCTAAGTTTGTTACCGTGGATTTCTAAGAAACAAAGCCGTGCTGCTAAGTTGAGATAACTGGTTGAATATGATTACTAATTCTCTTGTATAAGATCTGTTCAAATACTTTTGCAAAAGCTGGTAATATTCCAATTGGCCTGAAGTCATTAATGTCTCTACTATTACTAGATTTTGGGATAGGACAAAGCAGGGCAAATTTCCATTTGTCGGGGAAAGTACATGTTTTTAGGGATAAGTTAAATGCTATCAATAGGGGATATTTAAATATATCAACACATCCCTTAACTACATATGAGGGTATGCCATCAGAACCAGCTGCCGTCTTCGATTTTAAATTTCTGATAGCATTTTGAACTTCCTTTAGTTGAATTGGTCAATGCACAGTGTCCCTATTCCATCATTTCTATTACTAACAGCATCACTATTAAGATTATTATATATGTGAGAGGAGGATAGAAATACCGATTGAAAATACTTTATGATGAGTGCTTAAAGAACTAGAGATTCGCTCAAAGAATATTGCACATACTTTAAACATTATTGTTTTTTCTCTTTTCTCTTTTTAGAAAAAAAAAAGTAGTTAATTATTTTTATAGAACCACAAATTCCTTCTGCCACTTTTGCATGCTTCATTTGTTGCTTGTAAGTGTAATTTTATTCTCCTTTCAAGATGTGTATTTTGAGTTTCGAAGCAGAGAGTACCATTTGCCATTAACTGATCATGTCACACATTTGAAACTTAACAGGATAGGGGACGATTCAGAAGAACCGTCTGAGGTGTCCTTCTATGTTGACATGTGACACTATGCAGAAAACCATGTACAGAATTGAACTTGCATAAAACGGAGATTTGCTTAATACGGAAGAAAGTGCGTTCAGTTAAATTTCCATACACAACGTGTAAATACAAAATATTGGCGTTGACCTCGATAGCCGTGTGGGCTACGGCGCACATCACGATTTCCGAAGTTGTGAGTCCAAATCCCGCCTCCGGGATTGATGTTTGTGGATTTTACAATAGTTTTAAAATATCACTTTGTATTAGAATCGTTGCTATACACCACTAAACGGGTTGAGTTTATTTAAAACTGTAATTTTGCATTTTGTTATAAACTAGATTTTTAAGGCAAGGAAATGGAGTATAATTTTCTCTTCTGATAAATAACTCCACAATTAATAGGTATTAATGTCAATTGTTTTTGAAACACAAATGCTGAGATAGCACGTTCAACATAGGCCCTGGCCGGCACCTTGCCGAATCCTTTCTCTTCCCTTATTCCAACCTTGAGCCTTAAATGCCTAAAGACCATAAATAAGATTCAAAATTAAGATTTATTTTATGAAACATGCTGTACAAAGGAATATTCTGTTAGTTTCTACAATTTCATATTCTAACACCTCTTTGTTATGCAGACTCCAAGAACTGTAGGAAACATATTGTCCTCTCTTCTAACAGGTGATCTTCAATAGTTTCCTGCAGATTCCAAGTAGTAGCACTTTTTGGTTTATAAATGCATCACTGGTCATCGTGCATGACTCACAGTCAGTGTGTCCTCATTTTTACGTCTTAGAAAATGGTAGCCCTAGTTATGATGTAAGTTTATTAACTTCTTCTTTTGTATTTTCTTTGTGAGATTATTCCACCGGAAGACTGGAAATTAAATTTCTTAGAACAAAATCGTGCATTGAACAAAAATAAAGAAAAAAAGAAAAACCCTATTTTCATCAATCTTATTATAGAAGATAGTGCAAGAATCTATTCATGTTTTCTGCATTAAAGTTGTTATTGAATTGCATCTACACAGCCAGAGCTGTTGTGACGAATTTGTATAAATTAGGCCACGGAAATTAGATTCACTGATAACGTTGATTGCAAAGAAAGTAACTTTGCCTCGTGTTATGGTGAATGAGTCAACTAACGAGACTTTTATTCAAAATTATGCAACGGACTATTTTCTTCATCTCGAAACAACGATACAATTGTTTATCTTCCGGCGCAATTTTATCTGGTAGCTTCATGGTTTCGTTTCCGAAGACAGACAGAAGATATCCTTCTTTCCCCCTCCAATGTCTGTCTTTCCCTTCTTTAATCGTGATGATCGCACAAAGATCATTTCTTGCAATTGTTCTGAGTGCTAAGTAATTTGGGAGGCGGAGCTTTCTGAGGACATTGCATTCTTTTTCATCTCTGTTCACTTTCGTTCTGTGAGGAAAGCAATGCAAAGAGAAAGGAAAGCAATGCGTAGGATTAAAAGGAAACGATTTTCACTTTCATTTTTTTTTTTTTTGCATAATATTTATCCTTACACCATTTCTTTATTCAGATGATACGCGTTTGCCCTTCATGGGAGAAATATATATTGGAAGAAAACTTACATAATCTGAACAGATTTCAATCCGAGTAAGTGACGTTCTGTTGTGGCTGTGTCTTGTACAGAAATGAAGGTAAGACTTTTATACTTATTTCGTTACCAGTTTTGTCAATAGAAGCAGACATACAAATCTAACGACTGTAGTTCAGTTGGTTTAGCATTCGCTGGGTCCTGGGCATAACACACTCTGACCGTTTTTCCACTAGTCACGCCAGGGTAGTAGTACTGGAATGGTATACACGAAGCTAGCAGACCCTGGTCAGTTCCCTCCCACATTCTTTTTTGTACTTTATCCCGGCTTAAGCCAAAGATGCCTAAATGATATAAAAATTCAGTACAAGATGTTTGTGTGTTCACCTTCGTTCAAAGATCTTTTGTGTAAAGAAACGTGGAAAGACGAAAAAAAAAACCGCTCTGTTATATGGAGTTTTCGGTTCGATTACGACTCGTGCCGGCTTTGTGGTGAACACTACATGCATGAGTTTTCTCACGGTTCTCCTGTTTTTTCCCCACTTTCTGCATTCCACCAATTCTTCCATCATTATCCATTCAGGCTGAGCCAAAATTGCCTAAAAGCCTTAAACAAGATTCAAATTCAAATGCACCAAAAAATCTTAACAATAGGATGCCTTTTGCTTTCGACAATAGTAGAGATTAATTTGCTTAGATAACAAGTAAACCTTCACTAATCTCAGAAACAAATTCAATAAATATTTTGGAATTAGTACAAATGCTGAAGTTCAAAACACATTTCTTTTGAATAAAATAAGTTCAACGCGTAAACGCAAGAGGTCGCAATGACAATAGTCAAACTAGTTTGAATTATTCAAATCGTCAAAACTAATTACTTGAAGAGAACCTACCAGTTCTACAGTCATAAGATTCGAAACGACCTTACGAATCGATCTTGGAATACTGAGATCTTAAATCTCTCTCTCTCTTTCTGCTTTGGTTTAAACACTAGCCGTGAATTCCTTCAGTGGAAAAAACTTACCAAATGTAGTTTTAGAGTAAACACACAAAATTAATTTAATAAATGAAGGTCACTGAACTCAAACAAGAAACCTGTTCGTCCTTCTATCTGTTCAATTGAAGTGCTAGCATGTATTTGAAACTGGGGAAGTGTACCCAGACAAACATTTTAGTGGTCATTACATATATTAAGCTCCCTGAAACCACATCTAAAATCTGTCTCTCTCTGCTTCCGGTGGCTTAGGCAACTAAAGGCACCTGTGTTATAGACAACAAAGTAAAATTAAAAGAGAATTAGAAAGAAAATTTATGATTTTAATTTTATTTATAACTTTTAGGCATCCTTGGCTCAGGCTGAGATAGGGTAGGGGAAAGGATATGTCAAGGAGTTGGCTAAGATTTAACTTGAAAATACCATGTTGGCATTTACCTTGTGTCAGTGAGGAAAAAACATGAAGAAGCATCGGCCAGGAAGGTCGACAGATTGTATCGAACCAAGGACCTCCCGAAAGCAAATACAATGTTTTAGCAATTGAGCAACGGATACCCGATTCCAAGTTTCGGATAAGGTTCAGTTCCGGTTCCAACATTATCCCCAAACGGATTGGTTAGAATCCACGTGTTGCTGATCCGGATCCACGTGATCATCCCTACTTTATGCATAGTTGAATATAGCGTACTTTTTTCAAGGAAAATAATTCTTAAAAGTCGATTCTGTTCCATAATTTTCTTTTCTTTAAACTTTCTTTAAGAGATTGTCGCTTGTTTAATGTTTGTAGGTGATTTTTAGTAGTTCCACATTCTCTCATCCTTCTTTAGTTGCACATTGTCCGTCCGTGTGTCACGCAGGTTATCGTCTCTATCAAAACAGGTAGAGAGAACCCGATTTGAGATTTGGTTCATTAACCTCAATTTTTAATGTTGTGATCCTAAGAGTGACAAGTCCTTTTAATTTGGTTTAGCTTCTCCAGGTAATTGATACTAGTTACGTTCACTCGACGCATTTAAGTACGTTGTTATCGTGTACGCCCGAAATTCAAGATATAAAGATCCCTCCCCCTTCCAAAAGAAATATGGAAAAGCCCTTTTGATCATTGAAACTTAGTTTATATAACAACTTGTATAACGAGTAGGCGTTAGAATATGAAATTGCAGAAACTACTAGGGTATTCCTTTGTACAGCATCTTTCGTATAATAAACCTTACTTTTGAATCTTATTTATGGCCTTTAGGCATTTAAGGCTCAGGTCGGGATAGGGAAAGGATTTGGGAAGGCGCCAGCCAGGGCCTATGTTGAAGGTGCTATCCCAGCATTTGTGTTTCAAAAAAATTGAGCATTAATACCTATTAATTGTAGAGTTATTTATCAGAAGAGTCATATACTCCATTTCCTGGCCTTAAACATCTAGTTTATAACAAAATGCAAAATTACAGTTTTAAATAAACTCAACCCTTTTAGTGGTGTCTAGCAACGATTCTAGTAGAAAGTGATATTGTAAAATCCACAAACATCAATCCCGGAGGCGGGATTCGGACTCACAATCTCGGAAATCGTGATATGCGCCGTAGCCCACACGGCTATCGAGGTCGACGCCAATATTTTGTATTTACACGTTGTGTATGGAAATTTAACTGTACGCACTTTCTTCCGTATTAAGAAAAATCTCCGTTTTATGCAAGTTCAATTCTGTACATGGTTTTCTGCATAGTGTCACATGTCAACATAGAAAGACACCTCAGACGGTTCTTCTGAATCGTCCCCTATCCCGTTTAGTTTCGAATGTGTGACATGATCAGTTAATGGCAAATGGTACTCTCTGCTTCAAAACTCAAAATACACATCTTGAAAGAAGAATAAAATTACACTTACAAGCAACTGATGAAGCACGCAAAAGTGGCAGGGGGAATTTGTGGTTCTATAAAAAAAATAACTACTTTTTTTTGTAAAAAAATAAATAAATAAATAAAAATAATAATAATGTTTAAAGTATGTGCAATATTCTTTAAGCGAATCTCTAGTTCTTTAAGTACTCTTCATAAATCATTAATTATTAATTGTCTTACAACATTATTAAGCCTTTTTTGATTTAAGTGGATAGGTCATCAAATATTACTGTTATTTCACAATGGTTTTCACTCAAAATCAGAAATCTTTCCATGTTGAACTGAGATTTTCAATGTTGCCAAATTCAAATACATTGATTTACGAACCCACATTTATATAAGCCTCTAGTAGATTGATCTCGTAAAGACCGTAAAGCATACGTCAAGAAGTCAAACTGTCTAAATTCAAATATAGGTATTTTCTTACGTCTTTTACTTATATTTTTAAAAATAAGGTGGAAAGATTTTTGCAACACTAACTGATAGATAAGATTGGGACAATCTAATGTTCTTTTATTTTTCTAAAAATGTATAAGGAAACAAGTAAGTTGGAACTCAGTCGCGGGACTGTGTGCACTTGTGCTACCGCCAGGCTTCAGCATGGGAGGCCTATTTGGATGATCTATCCAGGCTCGAACTCGGCTCACCGAGATCTTTTCAATGGCATCTCAACTATAGGAATTTCTGTAGCCCTAGTAGCTCTTGAGTTGGAAGTTACTAGGGGGCAATGGACACCCCTATATCTCGGGACCAACACATCCAATCTAGATGATCTATACGGGTTTGAACTCGTCTCGCGATACTTTTTCAAAGATACCTCAACCACTTTCGTTCTTCTAGTAGTTCATGAGTTGAAAGATACTAGGTTTAAACTGGTTCTCCTATATGTGGGCTCAGTGGATCCAGTCTGGATGATCTATACGGGTTTGAACTCGTCTCGTTGATACCTTTCCAACGACAGCTCAAGCATCTGCGTAGTCGTAGTAGTTCCTTAGTCGAAAGTTACTAGTTGAAAGTGATTCAATCACCTCCTATCTCCGGACTTACTCATACAATCTGGATAATCTATACGGACTTGAACTCTTCTCGACTATATCTTTCAAACGACACCTCAACTACGCCCGTTGCCCTGGTAGTTCCTGAGTTGAAAGTTACCGACAGACATCGATTTATAGGGCTTCCCAGGAATTATTACGGAAGCAGAAAACTTGTATAAAGCTTGCCCGTAGGAAGTTCATAGTTTATGCAGAGGAAATTCTGCGCAAACTATCACCTAAATATACCTGTACATTCGATAAAAGCAGCACTGTTTTGAGAGAAATCAACTGAGCTGGAACCCAGTTGGGGGATTGTACACATGGGCTACAGCAAGACTTGAGCAGCGACCACGTCCAATTTGCATGATCTATATGCTGTTGGTTCAGTTTCGCTGAGACCTTTCGAACGACACCTCAACCACATTCGTAACCCTAGTAGTTCCACAGTCGAAAGTTGTTGAGACATGAACAGGCAGACAGACAGGCACAGAGGGGTTATAAAGTGTACATAGTATGCCTTAGATACAATAAAGTTATTTTTATATATATAATTCTGTCGTAGAAAACACTGAAAGTGCTAAAACTTAAAAGTTTCAGGAGAGCATTAAAACATATGAACACGAACTCATTCTACTGTGTATTATTGACAATACATGTATTCTAACATTAAACATCACACCTTTTATAATACGTACAAAAAAAAAAGAAAGATACAAAAGACCTAAATTTGAGAAACAAGAGAAAAAGTTGTTGAAAACAATGTAAGTGCCAGTAACTTGTAAGATGAAAATAGTGTATGTCCACAGCAGGAACATGCAGTACCGTATCAAAATCACCATTGGCACTTTCATTGTTTTCAACATCCGATGACAAGGGACTTACATATGCTGCCATCTTTGAGGCAACGTTTGAACTACTTACAGTAACATATTGGACTTTCCGTGTTTACTACGGTATTTGGGATGAGACATACAGTATTTTAACATAGCAAAGTAAAATTTGCTGGTTGTGGCACTTTCAATGTTTTCAACAGCAGGTCTTCAATTATATATATTAGCAAGTCTAGCAGTAGTTAGTCTCCTTTGCTATTGCTATTGAAGTGCCATTTTAATCTTAATATTTCCTTGCACAAAAGTTGGCAATAAGTAAAATTTTTGTCGCATACTCTTCGTACATTTGTTTCTATAAATCTGTCTGCTAGAAAATATCAACGAAAATGTAAATTATTCATTTTTAACGTAAGTTATTAAATCGATGTAAAAATAATTTAGAAATAAAAAAGACTTTAATGTTACGTATAAGAGTTTCACAATTTCCTGTATGACGTGGATCCGTTTCCACACTAGAATTTTTTTTCATGTATCTCATTTATTGGTATTCTATCTTTCCTAATTAAAGCTCCTTTTTGTTTCAAAATTGTAATGTTTTTCTCTCTATTTGAGAATAATATTTCTAATCGAAACCCCAAACTAACAACGTGACAAACTATGTTAATATCATCATCCTATTAATATTCTAATACTTGTACTAAGATCGGAATGCATGCGTATTGCGTATCCTTTTCCAATGCATCAAGGGACGGAAATTTTTAAATCCTATCGTCTTTCGAGACTATCGAGACGAGACCGAGACTAACGTGTCGAGACTGAAGTTTACAATCGAGATCGAGACCAAGGCCAAGAACGGAATTTTCAGGTCGAGACGAGCTCAAGGCTAAGATGGTCCTAAAATTTTGTGTGTTTGTCTGAAGGTGTTGATAGAACATAAAACATATTAGACTCTGCTGTGTGCCTTTATAATATAATATGCTGTATAAGACTTGTTCGGAAATTTAATTTAAACTAACTAAATTATTTAAACTGTGTGTGTGTGTCTAGATTTTACAAAATCTAGTTACATAGGGCTCCATAAGAGAAGAAAGGCTCAGGTCTTATGTCAATGTACCATTTCGACATTCCTTGGAGTGTAACTGAGGAAAATTAGTTAAAAGTCCGAGTTATAGTGACCGTTACAGCGGAGATGTCTGGGAGCAACCGTACCGAGTAAAAAATAATATTCTAATATTATATAACAGTCAAAAATGAATTACTCGTGGCAGCCTCGCCTATTCTTTCATGTTCTACCAACCGTTTGAATTAAACATATTTTGTATGGCTTAAAACGCGTCAGGTTACTAACCATTACTAAATTCCTGCCATCTTTAGCTGGAAAACTATTGGAGAATCAACTGGCCAGTTGCTGAAGAAGGGTCGTGACTCTGACACCCACCCACGCAATATCTTCTTTCTTTTTCTGTTCACATCATTGCATTGTGTCTGTCTGATTCATTGTGTTGACCTCTTGCGGGAAAGCACTCAAAGTTCATGGGAATGTATTTTCTATCTCCTTGGCTCCGCAACGAGAAAGAGAAACTAGCACACGCCATGAGAAGGGATCTCGCACTCGCTAGAAAGAAAAAGGAAAAAAATAATGGAAGAAAGTGCATCCTTAATTTTGTACTGTCTCCTTTGTTCAGAACATACAGTATTTCATGAGATTACGGATTTTGTGGGGGGAAACCGTAAAACGATATGAAATTATTGCGCAAATTTGAAGTCTTCCGTTTTTTTTAAGTACTGCATCTTACAGCATTGTACAGTATTCTTTGTACCTACTCCATCAAAACCGTACATTATTTCTTTCGTTAGTTCTCTGAACACCAATTAAAGAGTCGTGAGATTTGACGCGTGAGTCTAATTTAGTTTCGAGTTCGGATCCCAACTGTAGAATAGATGTTTTTGCATTTTATAAAGAATTAAACTCACTTAATTGGGAAGGACTGAACTCAAGAGTTAGTAACATGGATTTTATATTTTGAATATATTTATCGTCTGTAGGCCTCTCAGGCCGGGTTATATTGGAAGGTAGTAGCCAGGTCCTACTTTGTAGGTACCATCCCGGCATTTGCCTGGTTTGACTGAGGAAACATCCTAAAGAAATATCAGTCGGGGTGGGCGGCCAATGGAATTGTTTCCAGAACCTTTCGATTGCTAAGCCAACGCTCTAACAACTGAGCTGCTACCGCTCTTTCGTTAGTAACATCACACTAACGAAATAAAGCTTATAAAAGTTACTCTCTTTTCATTTACTAATTTAGAATAAATGTTATTTAACGTTGGAATTGGAGCGAGGAAAAACAAATTACAAATACTTGGCAAAAGGCACAGATTAGTTTAACATAGGCAATGGAAAAAGTAGGACATTTTATCCAGTCCTCGTTGTTCAGACAGTAACATCACGGGCTTCGGTTCGGCATTGTGTGGGCACGTGGTTTTCGAACGCGGTCAACCATCCTGACCGAGATTTTCCAGGGTTTCCCTACGTTTCACCAGGCAAATGCCGGGCAACATTTACATAAGTCCCTGGCCGCTACCTGCGCCATCTTCTCTCTTATCCTATCCAGTGCTGAACCAAAGATGCCTAAAGGCGATTAAAGAGGACAATTCAATGCATTTAATAGGTACAAACAATTAAAACGGAGGGAGGACAAAATGAGAACATGCCCTATAAAACAAGGACTGCTGCTCTTTCTGATATTCCGTTCTATTGGATCGCGTTGCGTTTGCACGGCCTTGTATACTAAACTCTAACATGCACCAGGTAATACTAACATCAAGAGTCCTAGCCGAAGCGCTTTCGTTTTGGTGCGAGTGGCAATTAGGAAATAGGAATCCTTGCAATAATTTCAGGTGCCAACATTTAGCTCTCCAAGAAATATGACATTAGGTTCTGCATATTCAACTTCCTAGTTCGTGAGAACTTTTCGGGGGAAATTTTTCTTGCTCTGGGGGTAATACTACCAGTTAATTTTCTGAGTGAACACTAAAGTACATTCCCAACATTGGTCTAATAAGACCAATAAAACTTCGGAAAACTCTACAATTGGGATTACTCTCATAAAAAATTGTACCCACGCAACTAAGCGGACTTATTTCCAAGATGCTAGAGTGTTCGCATTCGGAAGGTCCTGGGTAGGAATGTCCAGAGGATCCGGATATTCGAAACTCGGTTCCTAAATCCAGATCTTCGGAGTTTCGGATATCCAGTCGAACGGATTCGAGCGATTTCGGTCGCAGATTCAAAGACCCAGTATTCGGACTTCGTTATTATGATACCCAACCGCCGTAGCTCAGTGGTAGAGCGTTGGCGTAGCATTCCAGGTTGTGGGTTCGATCCCAGCGGCTGACCATCCTGACTGAGGTTTTTCCAGGGCATTTCCTCAGTCACACCAGGCAAATACCGGAATGGCAACTTCAATATAGACCCTGGTTGACACCTTTCCGAATCCTTTGACGTCCCCTATGGTGACCAGATATTTTTGATAAATAAAGAGTATATTTTTGTTATAAGGGGGCGCATTAAATATACATAAATAATGTGGAATCCTGGTAATTGCTTTCACTATAGATTATACAACAGGACTACTGATTCAAATTAAATTGCTTATGAGAATGCAAACAAAAAAGTACTTAAATAACTCACTTAGTCACTATTAATGATGGCCAATCACTGATATTTCTGGAATGGTTTTACTTTATTGAAAATTTTAAAATCTTCCTTTATTGCTAGTCTAAAATCTTTACAGGTCATCGGGGCTGCGGTGGCTCAGTAAAGGAGAGCACTCACTTCTGGTTGCGTGCGGTCCACGGTTCGGGTTATGTGGGTTTTGTGGTAGAAAAAGCACTGTGTACGTGGGTGTCCTCGAGGTTCTCCCGTTTTGTTCCACTTTCTTTATACCACCAATTCTCCTACCATCATTCATTCGGCCTAAGACAAAGTTGCCCAAAGGTCTTAAATAAAATTCAATTTTTCACAAGTCATGTTCCTATGGAATTTCACTTTTAGTTTCGAGACTATTTTCCTCTCGCCAGTAATTTTTAATTGCACACTGAAGTCAACATTTGTATGACGTAAAGTAAACAAGGATTGGGCAAGTGGCACAGTTACTTTTTTACATGTGACCGACCTTGTGTTAAATCTTGGTACACTGTCCTCCATTTACCCATCATTGTTTCTTTTCTTTAACCTTATTCATCAAGATGTTTTTCAACAGCTTTGGTATTGCACAATAAATAAAAGTATCTTTATTATTAAATTCCAATGAAATATCGATATGCTTTGTTCACTCATGGAAATAAGGAAATTACCTTGAAATTGTTCTAAAAAATGTTGTAGTAAGGAGTAAATGCTTTATTTTATTGAGATTAGAAAAAAAACCAACAAAACAAAAGCAGTAAGACATTATTTCTAAGTATGTGACCACTTCAGAACAAATTCTGTTCGACACTGTCTTGGATCCAGAGAGGAAGGTGCAGGGGCCGCGCACTCCCTCCTCAAGGAAAAATTCTTTATTTTTAATATCATTATTTCAACAATTTATCTCAGAGAAAGCTTCGATTTGTCTAATTCAACTATTTGTTTGGGATACCGGTGTCATGTTTCATGGTAAAGTTAGTAACATGAGGGAAAATATGATAGTTTGAAACTTTAAAAAGGGAAAATATCAAAAATATTCCTGGCCTATTCCACCTGTGCCACTCCGTCACTCACTAAAATCCTGGATCAGCCACTGGTTCGACATGGTATGTATATTCCTCTTTTACGCCTATACTAGTCAGTGGTGCATCCAGGATTTTGGTGAGGGGGGAACAAGTGGAGGTCTCAGAGCGCCAGATTTTGGGAGGTCGCAATTATGACAGAACAGCGTTGCCAGAACAGAGCAGGCGACAAAACAGCGCCGACCGAAACAGAGCAGGTGACAAAATACCGTTTGTCATAATCGAGTGTGCCACAAAAATGTGCTTGTCAAAACAGTGCTAGACAGGGCCGTGCAGAACACATGTCAAGTAAGTGCTGCGTGAAAAATCAGATGATCGAAAGTCTGCGTATCGTGGAAAGCCAACCTCGAACAGATGACCTCTGCCTAAAAGCGATGATGGACTGATGAATGACATTAAAAAAAAAGAATAAATTAATGAAGCCTGGTAGCGGAAGGGACAGTTAATCTCAATCATTCATTTCCATGCTAATCCTACATGGACCAAATTTTCTCTTCGCTGTGTGGCGTGGTCCGTTTTCAGGCTTCAGCAGCAACTGGTGTGAAATCTTATACACTACAACTTGGGAACTACTTACTAGAGCTAAGAAAATGGTTGAGGTGTCGTTGGAGAATTCTCGGCGAGGCGAGTTCAAACCCGTATCATTCATCGAGATCAGAAGCGGGGTCAGAAAATGCGAGGGGTGGAAAAGTTTCAATTCAATAACTACTAGTGCTAGAAAGGTGGTTGATATGTCGCTGGAAATGTATCGGCGAGGCGAGTTCAAACCAGTCGGTCTCGAGAAAGAGATCACAAAGACGGATCCCGAGATAGTAGGAGGGCAATTTTCAGCAAAGCAACTACGAGAACTATAAAGGTGTTTGAGGTGTCGTTGGAAAGGTATCGGCGAGGCGAATTAAAACCCGTATAGATAATTAATATCATAGAAAGGGGTCCGAAATACGGTCGGGGAAATTTTCAACTCATTGTTATTACCGTAGTATTTCTCTTATTATAAGTGGTGCCAAACGTTTCTGTACCCAATGTGCCTTGAATCCTAAATCCGGGCCTGCATATAATAATAATAATACATCACAGCCATATTCGATTCACTGCTGGATGAGGCCTCTCCCCGGAGGGAGGATATTGTTCTACTGCTCCCGCGCTGACCAGACGGGCTGGGAGAGTTGAGCCTGAACTCTCACTGTGATCGCCCCTATATTTTATTCATAGCAGCTCCCCAATGCAACACGATACTGGGTGGGCACCGTTCCAGATCCACAAGCCTTGGAAAACATCCTTATAGCAGCCGCGGGAATCGAACCCGGGACCCCCTGAATCCGTAGTCAGCAATGCTAAGTTTACTAACCACTATACCAACGGGGCGGTCCGGGTCTGCACATATCCCCTCCTATTGGTGGAATATGACATTAGTGTCCCCCAAAATTCATCTTTATAGATAAATTAGATATGACGGGAAGCAAATCGAAGCTTTCTCTTAGATAAATTGTTGAAATAATGCAATAGAAATAAATAATTATTCCTTCGGGGGGGGGGGGGGGGGGGGGGCACATAGCTGGATCTGGCACTGATACTACTTAATTTTACAAATTTCATAAGTAACATGTAGTAAACGAGTAGCATGATGTTCAACTGTTACATTTCTTGTATGCTGTGTTACAAATTTGTAAGGCTTTCAATTAGAAAATACGTTGAAAGTTATACAAATTAGGAAAAGAGTATAATTGGAGATATTTTCTGATAAAAAAGAGTATAGAGCATTCGAGATTCAAAAAAGAGTATAATGCTCTTAAAAGAATAGTGTCTAGCCACCCTACTCCTCTATCCCGGCCCGAGCTTTAGGTGCCTAAAGGCTATAAATAAAATTCAATTCGTTCTTATGATGCATCTGAAACTGCGATGCTGAGATGGTAAATAATGAAAGACCCTAGCCAATACCTTCCCCATCCTCTACCTACCTCATCCCGGTCTGAGCCGAACATGACGAAAGTCCATAAATAAAGCCAATTTAATTCAATGTATCTGAAACTCGAAAACTACATTTTATAGGGATAGTTGTGCATTTGACTTTTATTGTTTTCTTGTCCAAGTTAGTTGCGGGAACATTTTTTAACGTTCTTTATTTTTTTTAAAAAAAATACATGCTTTATTTCTCAAAATCAAATTCGTCTGGGAAAGGAAATTCGTGTTTTTTACCCTCACAACACTCCAAAATGAAGAGTAAAAGAAACCAGAAATAAGACTTACCGTTTGGTTGCCGAAAAGATCTCCCAAATACGTACGAATTAGGAAAGACTATGATGATGAGTCCATGCCCCAGATATCCGAGATCCGGATGTCCGAAACTTGGATCCGGATAACCGAAATTTGGATCCGGATTTGAAACTCGGCTCCGGATCCGAAACCCGGATCCGGATCCGGATCCGTTTGGCTAACCCTAGAATTCTTGGGATCGATTCCAGCGGCTGACTGGAAAGTTTAGAACTCATTGAAGGTTTCCACGGTTCTCCCTCAGGCGCGCCAAACGAATGCAAGGATAGTACCTTGAAACTAGGTCTCAGCCGAGTACTGTCTCATGTCATCTCCTTTCTTTATCCAGATCCAAGCCAAAGATGCCTGAAGTCCGTAAATATATTTAAAATAATTTTAAACGAACTCAAGTTCAGCCTATCCAGTAGCAACGGAAGTTCTGGCACGTGCTGCCTGGTGGAAATTTGGTTGAATGTTATTTAATTTACATAGTAACATCTCGTTAAACCAAAGTTGTGTAAAGTCAGAGGGATATTTTGCTGAGTAACTACAGCTTAAAAGGATAGTGGTATATGTTAGGGTTGCTATCTATTGATGAATAAATTACGGGACACTGGGCCAGATATGCGAAAAAAATACTGGAGAATTCTGAAATAACCTAAAATGAAAATCACTTACGTAGTTATCCCGTTTTTTCGCTACCATTTGACTAACCACACAATTTAAACTTCCTGCTCACACTCGAAAAGCACTGGCAGAAGGAAAATTGATATTTCAATTTTCCCACCACAGCTCGCATAAGTATCTGTTAGAGAAAACAGAAGGCGCGAATATTATACGTCATCATGTTGGGCCCTGCGGTTGTGGACAGAGTCTGGTCGTCAGTCTACCTAGTAAACAGTTAGAAAAGAGTTCATCACGGTTTATTTGTTAAAATTATGATATGTTGAAAATATGTATGCTAATTTACTACTCATAATACGGGACTACCACTCATATTATGGGGTGCGTAACTTTTACGTAAAATAGGGAGATTCCGTATTATACGGAACAGAAGGCAACTCTAGTAAAAGTTTTAGTGAAGGTAAACACGAAGATTTGTCTCTTTGAGGCCTGAGGAAACGTCAGCCAGACGATAAAAATGCTAACCATTCGAAAATCGAGGGTCAAAAGTTAATTGATGATCGCTCAGCAAGGGTGCTATAGTCCGCAAGCAAAGTGCAAGGTTCCTGATGTATTTTTTTTATTGCAATTTTAAAATCTTATTGCACTGTACCTCGGAATTCCCCCACAGCCATAGCTTGGATCGTGACTTGAAGAGAGCTGCTCAGTCAAAGGGGGGAAAGTGATGAGTCAAGGGGCAAAAAACAGTTCTATAATATTTTAACCCAGCAAAAGGAAGAGTAACTGTTCTTCCTAAATAGAATTATTTCCTTTTCTTTCTAAGACGAATAATATTTGGGTCAAGGATGCTCCATTACAGCTGTATGCTTCCATGCTTCAACTCATCACAATATTTGTACTTTCACTGGAAACATAACAAAATGTCAATGGACATATTTACGTAATGGTCCTTGGCCAGATTTCATATGCGTTTGAAAAAAAGTAAACATGAAGTTATTTTCTTAATGCTCTGACATCACTCGTTGTTGTTAGCTTATGTTTAGGTCTTCATAATCTTTGTTTAGTAGTAGTAGTGAAGAAAAATAATGGTTTACAAACAAAATCAGAGCTCTCCGGTAAAATGCCATTATTTTTTAGAACTACCCACAAGAAATACATACTCCAACATTATAGCATTGACTTGCTTGATAGCAAACGATTATGAAGTGACCAAAGGTAAGAAAAAAGGTGGTGATTCATGCCCAGTGAAGACGAGAAAGACACTCCAAGCTATCATGGCTCACTTGATAGAGCATTGGCTTTCGATTCGAGAGGTCCTGCGTTCGACACCAGCGTCAGACCATCCTGACAGGTTTTTCCAGAGCTTTTCTTCGGTCACACCAGGCAAATGCCGCGATGGTAACTGCAACATAGTCTCTGGCTGGCACCTTTCCCTGCTTAAGCCATGGATGCCTATGACAATAAACAAATTTTAAATTCAATGAGAACATATTCCTGCACAGTGATTCCGCCAGCCTGTGGAGGGGTGTTTACGCCCCGAAGTCTCGACAACATCTTTAATTTTATTTTTGGTGAAAAATCGATATAAATCGTACAAAACTTCATTTACACCCTCCCAATTCTGACTTTATACCCCCAAACTGAAAATCCTGGCGGAAACCCTGTTCCT